>JAQBSW010009376.1:0-29154 GCA_029291075.1 Eudiplozoon nipponicum
TATGATGATTCGACTTAGCCTTCTCACATCACCCATTGGAAAATGGTTGGGGACTAATCATAAGCACCGCTCTCAACATCAGCTACCAGGCATATGTAGGAATGGTAAATAGACAGCTACCCTGCAAAACCTCGTACAATAAACACAAAATGTTCTACACTTTTTTTTAATTTAAGGTACTTGCACAGGATCACTCACCACTAACTCCAACTATGCGATTGCAAAGTGAAGATCTGGAAGTTTTTTATTTCTTTACAATCTTTGTCAACTCTATAAACAATTCACGCAATATGTCTAATAGGTTAGTATGAGAATAGCAAAATCTGGAGTAACCCTCTTTAAACTTCACCACTTCTGAAGAAACTTCATTATTTCATTTTGCCTTGAAGGACGTGTTTACAATCACCTGTACGTTCCGTTTTACTATTAGCTAGTTTTTGGTTGATACACTAAGCGATATGGCAACGAATTGAGCTCAGTTACTAACTTAATGCAGAATTCTAGAATAATCATCTACTTAGCATTCCTTTATTACGCCTGGTCCTATCTGAACTAACTTTATATAAGGCATACCAAAACTGACACAAAGCAACCGAAAATTTGGAAAAAAGAGTGAAAAATCTTGTTTCAACGTCATTTTCAGACAAGCAGTTGATGGAGGCTTCAAAATGTAGGGAAAAGTGAGAAACCATCAATAAAGGCCAAAAATTGGTGCACCTGTAAATGTAAAGAATTCAAGATTTTACCGACCTACGAGTGCTATCAATTGTCTCGCACAAGAAACGGTGGCCAAATTCGAAACTTGGTAGCAATCCGGCTCGCAATAAACCTCATTTAAATGCTATTGAGCCATCTATATATCTAATTGCTTAAATTTAAACATTCGAATAAATAATTTTAACTATATTAAGCTGATTCGATAAACCTTTATTTATTCTATGAAAAGTTCACCTATTAATTTATATAATTTCTTTCCTTTTTTCAATTTGTACGAATTTGAGAATCAAAGTCCATGTTTTCTTTTGAGAATTGATGAAATGTAATTCAAGAAATAACAAAGGATTGTGGACAATAAATAATAAATAAATTATTGACCAACGTCATTATGGGCTGTGGACTTTGTGATGGCACCTACTGATAATTCGTAAATTTACAGGAACCATATGTGCCAGTTGGGTCAAATATCTTGTTTCTACAGGAGCTTACAAATTACTAGGTAAGTTACGCCTAATTCATGCTTTACTTTCTTTTAATCAAGGTTGCGATCTTTATATAAACACCTGACCCATTATGTACAAACATTTGTCAGTATAAACTAAGTATTGTATCATCATCATCATCATCATCATCATCATCATCATCATCATCATCATCATCATCCTCACTAGTCATCATCATCAAGCCCAGCCACACAAAAGTCAAAAGTGACTAATGTTTCACTGCCCAGCTATAGAAATTCCGGCTAGTCAACCCAGGATTAGTAGCACGAACCTTGCCGAGCCATAAAGGCACACAAACATCATTCCGTTTCATGTGAAGCCTCAAATTTGGTCTAACTGCGCTGTAACTTTTTTGTTAAATGTATAGTGACGGAATGAGATCAAGCGTTCCAGATGTGAAAGGCAAGTTTCGGCTGCTGAAGGAAACTTTGGCCACTGGCATCTGGGCAGATAGTGCTCATCAGCCTTGGTTGGCAGACTATCTAGGAGAAGGAAATATCCGAATACAAACCATCAATAGGAATGGGCAACCTAGTGTTCTTTTACAGTCCACATATAAACATAAGTATTATATAGTGTAGAAAAGGCAATTCATCCAGTAGACAGGTTTCGTCCTTATTGGGAACTCCTCACGTACTGTCCAGAATTTACCGCTGACAGGGCTCGAACCTGGGCACGTCTGCTTTGGAATCTGGTGCTCTAATCACTGAGCCACTCTTCTGTGTCAAATTCTGAGTTTCCAATAAATATGAAACTGAAAGTCTCACATTCTTTGAACTATTCTGAAATGTCAACTGCACAATACATTTGATCAAGTTTGCGATTATAGAGGAAGATATTTCCTCCGACAAAATTAAAGTGACATTTATTGATAAATTTAAACCACCTTGACTTATTGAAACGAATTTTATTTAAAAAAAAATTATTCGTTTATTTTCTAGAACATTCTTTGTTTAAATACTTGTGTAGAGGTTAAATTAATTATTGGACACCAATTAACCTCTCATATAAAAATAAATCAATTTTTATTTTTGGACATTTAATGTTATCGCTGGTTTCGTATAAAAATATTGTAATTTTTGAAAAATATTGTAATTTTTATGGAAGTTCTTTTGTTCATATTGTCGAAGTTTTGGACTTGTCTTGTCGAAAAAAATGAGAGAGTTTGGATCTGAGTTTCTGAATTGCACTAGCGGGACACTGCGTGGTTCCATCTCCGATTCTTTGTGAATAAAACTTTGTAATCTTCTCGTCGTTTTTGTTCTTAATTATCAGCGAAAAGAACCACAAATTTGCTTTGGGTATTTAACGTAAATATTTGTTTTAAGGTCTCAATCATTCCAATTCAGTATCCTGTGGATATCAGCGTATCTGGGTAAGCTTACTTATTTAATATAATATATAAATTGCAAGTAATTTAATAATATTATGTCTGGTTTATTCAATACTGAGGATACAGAGCAGTTGGCTATTTGACTTAAGGATTGTAGCTTAAGAGATAGTTCAGAGGAACTTAAGTGTTCCAAGATAGATGATCATTTCGCATATATGGATTTTCCGGGCGTGGCATCCAAGAGATCCCCTTATGGTAGTGACCAAACGGCCTCTACAAAAAATGGCGACCGCGCCAGGATCCTTTATGCGGAAAGATATGATGTAGATGATCGTTTTAAGCGCAATTCTATGGATAGCAATGTTAAGCTCACCATGTACAGACCAGACAACCATTCTGAATGGGTCGAAGAAGCAAAATTTTTATTTTAAACTAAAACGAATGACCGACCCTATAGAAAGGTTTTCCTCGGCCTGGTGGTGCTTACCTGAGCCATTAGAAAAGAATCTGTTTAGACTCAGGAATTTTGTAACTGAGAACGAACCATAAAATGCATTTGAGCTTCTAGTAGATGAACTCCATGGACGATATCAACCCGAGAGGATTGAACGGATGACTGACTTATTACGTCAGGAAAAGATGGGAAATCTACTTCCATCCGAATTTTATGACAGACTTATTTCAAAATCCATCGGGCTTGATATATCTGAGGAAGTTATAAATAGTATATTTGTAGCAGAATTGCCTGCTAGACTAAGAGCCACCTTGGATGTATATGATACATTGGAACTAGAGTGGCCAGAGAAGCTTAAAGGGTTGGACAAAGTGTATCGTCAGAAGGAACCTAAGGTGTATGCAGTAACCGCAGATTCACGCCTGGAGCAGCAACTCAGACATCTCTCAGAGAGACTCCTGACCATAGAGAATGAATTAAGTACCCTCCGCAGAGATGTGGGTTGGATAAAAAACAATAAGGAAAGTTCCAACAGAAGTAGCGTAAATTCTCGGTGTCAACGTTCAAATTCCAAGCATTGGAGAGGCGAATCGCGTGAGAGTGTACAAGGACCACGCAAGTGGTGCATATCGCATCGCAAATACGCCGAGTTTGGAAAATGTCAGGAGGGAGGATGCACGTTTCCAAAGTTGGGTGGTCCCCGATGGAAAGGAAGTAGTCTTCCTGTAGCCTGGTCGAAGCTGCCGGAAAACTAATAAAGCCCCCGCTAATAGGAGCCGTAGGGGGGGGGTTGCGCATGCAAGGCTCCAAGGTATGCATATTCGTGGCATACTAAAATCATCGAAGTTAGGTTCGGAAGCTTCGATGGAAGAGACGCGCAGTAATACAGTCCGTAAATCTGTTAGATTTCGGCTGGCAGGTAATCTTAAAGAGGTTGCTGGTTATAGCAACAATAAGTTCGTTATAACTGATGAACTTAGTGGCCTAAATTTCTTAATAGAAACGGGTGCAGAGGTGAGCATAGTTTGATCTGATGTGGTGGAAATTGATAGCCCCACATTCGATTACCAACTATGGGCTGCTAATGGAAGTCCAATTTAGGTTAAGGGAGTTAAAGAATTGTCAGTGACATTGGGGCAGAAATCTCCATTTACGTGGAATTTTCTGGTCGCGGATATAAAGGATAACATCATTGGGATGGACTTTTTGATCCATTTTAATCTCGCTTTAGATCCCAAATCTAGGACCATTGGACAAAGCACTGGGATAGTGACTTAAGCTGAGACTGGGACCTCAGTAGTTAGGTCAGTGAGACTACCCAGACCCGTCGTCGCCGATGACTTGGCGGATGTCATCGAGAAACACCTGGCCGTGTTTCTGCCATTCAATGCTAAACGCAAGGGTTTAAAGACAGGCATTGAACACCAAATCGAGTTGGTGGAGCCACTACCTTGTTCGCCCAAGTCTCAACCTTTAGCACAACACAAGCAGCAGGTTGTTATTGAAGAATTTAAGCGGTTGAGAGAAGAAGGAATTTGTAGGCGTTCAAATTCCAACTTTGCATCTCCAATAGTGGTTGTTCCCAAACCTGAACCAGGTCAATGGAGGGTTTGTGGTAACTATCGTCTATTGAATTCGGTTACGAAAGGCGATTCGTATCCTCTACCGAACCAGAGTACTTTGCTCAGGGATATAATGGGGTATGAGGTATATACAACGTTAGATCTGCAGAAGACGTACTATCAAGTACCTATGGAGGCAGAATCTATACCGCTCACAGCAGTTCGATTCCCTGGAGGAGGATCGCATGAATTCTTATGTATGCCTTTTGGGTTGAAGAATGCAAGTCAGATATTCCAGCGTCTGACAGAGGAAGTTCGTCAAGACTGTTCATTTGCTAGAGTGTATATAGATGACATCATTATATATAGTCAATCTAGGGGGGAACACTGGGAGCATTTGGACATCGTTTTGTCTAAGCTGGAACATTATGGATTGGTAGTGAAACCATAAAAGTGTAGGATTGGTTGCTCTACCGTAAAATATCTTGGACACACCATTTCCAAGGATGGAATCAAGCCATTGGAAGACAAGGTACAAGCAATCAAGGATGTGCCAGAACCTAGAACTGTACGCCAGTTGTGTAGATTTTTGGGCATGATTAGCCACTATGGTCGGTTCATACCAGGTTTAGCTGGAATTTTGGGGTCGCTAACTCGACATTTATTTCGTGAACGGAGCACGAGCGAGAAGTCCTGGCCTATTAATTTTAGCCAAGACGACAAGGAAAATTTCCAGAGGGCCAAAGATCTGTTAAGCCAAATAACCACATTAGCACCTGTGGATTGGATTAAGCCGTTTGAGCTGGTCACAGATGTTTCTGATGTAGCCATAGAAGCAGTGTTACATCAACGGGATCATGTTATAGTCAAGCCGATTGGATTCTATAGTCGGAAGCTCCAAGATCGCGAGAAGCGATATGACACGCTTGGAAAGGAGTTACTAGCAGTTAATTCTGCAGTGTTGCATTTTGAGCACTACCTAGATGGACATCAGTTTATGATATTAACTGATCATAAATCGTTGTTGAGTATCCTTGGGAAAGCAAACAGACTAAATTATTCTCGTCGAGTGATTTCACTAATAACCCGACTTGCATAATTTTCTTTCACCATTTCTCATATCTCAGGAAAAGATAATGTGGTGGCAGACACTCTCAGTAGACCAGACGTATCAGATGAAGATATGATTCGTTCAGAGTCACTTGTATGCTCTATTGTATCTTCTAATGATTTTGTCCAGCAATTGATGGAAGCACAAGGTCTTGATCCTTTAGTAGCTGTGTTGGAAAAGAATCCAGCATATACACGCAGGAAGATTGGAGATAAGTGGTTATTATGTGAAATCTCTAGGAGCCAACCTAGACCTTATGTACCGTTAGAATTAAGGTATAAGGTAATTCAGCAGCTACATGAATTCGGTCATCCTTTCATTAAGGCAACTATCAGGATGGTCACTGATAGATATGTATGGCCAAAGATGTCGAAAGACATAAGAGCCTGGGTAAGGACATGTGCCGGTGTCAAACTTGTAAAGTTTGGCGTCATACCAAAACTGAAATTAAAACGATTGGTATACCAGCGGGTCGATTCATGCATGTTCATATTGATATAGTAGAAATGCCTGAGATTTCTGGCCAAAAGTATTTACTCACGATGGTCGATCGGTTCAGTCGTCAATTTGAGGTAGCAATCCTGAAGGACATGACAGCTCAAGAGGTCTTACTTATGTTCTTGCATAATTGGGTGTCGCGATATGGTGTACCGGTAAGGGTAACTACTGATCGTGGTAGTCAGTTTATGTCTGAACTGTTTATCAGATCATTGAATACAATGGGGATAGAAGTAAGACACACATGTGCTTATAATCCCAGAGCCAATGGGATAGTTGAGAGACTGCACAGGGAGCTGAAGGCTGCATTACGCTGCACCGGTGGATCCAGTTGGATACATGATTTGCCCATAGTTTTGTTGGCAATGCGAAACAGATACAGAGTTCAGTTAGGAACATCCATAGCAGAACTTGTTTATGGAGAGCCATTGAGGTTACCTGGAGATCTTCTAATAGAAGCTCCAAGTTGTCTCGATTGGGCCTCTAGTTCAGTAGATTGGTTTGTTGGAGCATTGAGAGATAAAATGAGTCGTTTAGCTCCAACCAAAACTAGAAGTCCAAAATCCAAATGCTATGTATCTTCAGATTTAAAGCTGGCATCTCATGTATATATAACTAACGAAAACAGACAGAATTGTCTGACTCCATTCTATAAGGGGCCATATAAAGTCAATCATATGACTGAGAAAAATGCATTTATAGAAGTAAATGGCACTGTAGAATGTGTAACACTGGATCGTTGTATTCCACATTTTATTTGGACGGAGGAGGAGACTGAGGAACAGTATTCACCGAAGTACCCAGAAGTTGAGGCGAGATGTGACTCAGAAATTGGTGAGAAAAACGAAGAGTCGAATAAATATGGTAAAGAAAATAAAGAACAATGCGATATGAATATGAAATCTGGTGAAGTACCATCACAACTTGTTGAAACTCGGTCAGGAAGAGTCATCAAGAAACCAAAGAATGAAGACTACATCATGTATGGTTAATCATCTTAAACATGAGGGTGTATGTAGAGTTTAAATTAATTATTGGACACCAATTAACCTCTCATATAAAAATAAATCAATTTTTTTGGACATTTGATGTTATCGCTGGTTTCGTAAAACAATATTGTAATTTTTGAAAAATATTGTAATTTTTTTTGAAGTTCTTTTGTTCATATTGTCGAAGTTTTGGACTTGTCTTGTCGAAGGAAAATGAGAGAATTTTGAACGGAGTTGCTGAATTGCACTAGCGGGACACTGCGTAGTTCCATCTCCGACTCTTTGTGAATAAAACATTATAATCTTCTTGTCGATTTGATCTTTTTAATTATCAGTGAAAAAAACCACAAAATTGCTTTGGGTATTTAACGTAAATATTTGTTTTAAGGTCTCAATCATTCCCATTCAGTATCCTGTGGATATCAGCGTACCCGGGTAAGCTTACTTATTTAATATAATATATAAATTGCAAGTAATTTAATAATGTCATGTCTGGTTTATTAAATACTGAGGATACAGAGCAGTTGGCTAGTGGACTTAAGGATTGTAGCTTAAGAGATAGTTCAGAGGAACTTAAGTGTTCCAAGATAGATGATCATTCCGCATATATGGATTTTCCGGGCCTGGCATCCAAGAGACCCCCTTATGGTAGTGACCTAAGGGCCTCCACACTTGACAGTATATATACTTTTGAATTGTGCGTAATTTCAGTTTCGGTAATCTGTACGTGACTAGCCTGACTTTTCTCAGCAATCTGCATTTATTCCTTTTCTCCAAATTCGAAACTTGGTAGCAATCCGGCTCGCAATAAACCTCATTTAAATGCTTTTGAGCCATCTATATATCTAATTGCTGAAATTTTAACATTCGAATAAATAAATTTAACTAAATTAGGCTGATTCGATATGAACAGTTCACCTATTAATTTATGTATTTTCTTTTCTTTCTTTCAATTTCTACGAAATTGAGAATCAAAATCCATGTTTTCTTTTGAGAATTGATGAAAATTAATTCAAGAAATAAAAAAGGATTATGGAGAATAAAGTGGAAAATACCCGGTGACATGAAATACTAACGTGAAAGACCAGCGTATCATCTGCATAGAAATTTTACAGTTTCAAATTTTTCTGCATTTTCTATCTTTAAGTCATCAATTGAGCGGCAAGGCAGAACACCTTGTCTGCACCAAATTGGCATACGACTATAAATTTATCAGAGGTATATAAATACTTACTCCGGAAGTAGTTAGATCTTATACTGGAAATCTGAATGAAGAAAATGATTATGCTGTAGTGTAGTGAGAAGTTTTAGTTGGAATCTTCTATTTATGACATTTCGTTAAAAAGTAACCTAACTTAATAATACAGTCAGTTTTCTTAAACTCTTGCACTGGAAAGAGCGAAAGAAAGAGAGATAACAAAAAGAGAATCTTCTCCAATAGAGGCCTTAGTAGAAAAGAAGAAAGCTCAAATTATCGTCTTGCGAACCCGCAAAATCCATCAACTGCGATCGATAATAGCGGTAAACTTCCAAGACCAGTTAGGCATTCAAAAACCGGCCAACTGTTGATGAAAGCAGCGTTAAATTTCTTGCTGTCCTCTTCTCCATCTTTCAGAAACAGAGCGCCAGTTTTCCAGCAGCAAAGCATAGTACGCTTTTTGATGGATATGAATAGCATTTTTGCTATTCATTAAGACATTGTTTTGGCTCTGCCAAGCCATGATCAACGAAGCACCGGCGATCAGATACTAAACTAGGCAACACAATACAGTATGTTTACAACGACTTATGCTCACGAGAGGCTCGGGCGCAAAATAAGATAAATGGACCGTCGGGTTACTCCGAGTTCAAGAATTTTCCCAACCAGCCTTGACTTTCGTGTAAATGGCGCCTCATTGGCATATCCTAAAAGACGCAATATAGCTAAACGTAAATGGGTTGGACAGACGGTTATAACAATTATTTAAATCATGGGTGCGATCTTGATATAAATAACTGTCCGAAAATATATACACACATTTTCCAATATAATCCAATCATTTCCTTCTCAAATAGTCTGATAACCAAGACTGATGACCAATATCTTCCCGGCTGACAGTGACAAAAGTTTCCTTCAGAAGCCCAAAACTTGCACTTGGCGTTTGGCACGCTTGGCCTCACTCCGTCAAACGTATTTAACTATAGAAGGTACTGCGTAGTTAGACCAAACTCGAGGCTTCACATGAAACGGGATGATGACTGTGTACTTTGTAGACTCGGCAAGGTTCATGCTACTATTCTCGGGCTGACTAGCCTGTGCCCGCCGTTCGTCAGGCCGGAATTTCTAGGGCTACGAACATTAGTTGTATTGCTGATGTTGCCTTGCCCTAAAGCTGACTTGGCCATAGGTATATCTCACTAGTTGTACAATACAATATGTCAATATCAGAAAGTTCGACTGAAAAGAATAATATATACATCACCAAATTAGGAACAATTGAGGTATAGTTCGAGTGTAACATTATGCAAAAATTGAGAACCATGACTAGCAATTGATTGTATGTAATGTTAACTAATTAGAAGAAATAGTGCATAACATTTCAATTATAACAATACAAAACTTGGAAATAAAAATCTCTAGAAAATCTGTTTTCGATAACAATTATCCTTGTCTTTTATTCAACCATGAGAAAGTATTATCATAATCAAAAGAATAACAAATATCAGCAGAATTGCAGACTTTTTCAAGTTCAGTAGATAAAGTTTTAAAAGACATCTTAGATGGAGGCATTTCTCTAAGCCCCTTCGGCAATTGGTTGTAAATTTTGTAGATTTTCGAGAAAGAGAATAACTTGCTCGCTACATTCCCCACCAAAGGAGGAGATATTGCCAAATGTCCAGATCTAGTTCCAACTTCATGACTCTTTCTTATCGGAGTCATATAGGCACCAGTCCACTGGTTCAAATGGAAAACTTTTATACAATAACACATCCTCCGAAACCACAGTGATTGCAATGACACAAACTGTAATCAAGAGGCGTATATAGTGCAAGAAATAGGACTAATATGTTTCACAACCTTTCTTTGTACAGCTTCTATATTATTAGACAAACCCTTTTTTAATGGATTCCAAGTAGCGACAGCATATTCTAATACCGATCTAATCCATATTATATACATTTGAAGTTTTATATCATTTGATAAGATATTTCGATTTATTAGTGCACATCTTTTCTTGGCACTGCCTACTATACTTTCAATATGCCTCTCAGCAGAAGCTGTACATTGAATAATTGCTAATGGTACTACTACATCTACTACTACTAATGCTATTACTATTACTAGTAGTACCACCAGTACTAATACTACTGCTGCCGCTTGTGATGTTACAAGCAAAGGCAGTTCACCTACCAAGAGCATGTTATATAATTTACGTAGCAAGAAATTAGAATGATCCACATAGCGTACAGTTGTCAGTCACCAAATCTTTTTCCCGAATTTGGAAGGTAAATTTTTTACTTGTTAAATACAAAATGGTAAATTGCATGTGGGCTTTCTCTTATGAACAATGTTCAGATTCAAAACGCGCCATTAAGTGTAAATACAGATAGATTCGGTTATATTGAGCGACTACTGTTAAGTGGAATTCGAGTTTATTTCAAGCCCGGAAACTATTTTAATAAATACTTTACGAGGTTTGTCAATTTGACAATGTAACTTAGCATAACTTTGATATTAATTGTAAGATTGATGAACGGAATGTATAGATATTATAACATAAATGGACATCTAGACTACTCGCGAAGTTAATTTCAGACGCCGCTGGGCCAATAAATCAAAATTAACCGGACATCTACATAGAATCTATTCCGATATTACTCGTTTGAATTTCCAGCCATACACTCAAGTTATTTCGATGTCTCGAGTAAAGGATACATGTGAGGCATATACTGATGTCGCCCCAGCCAAAGCAAGCGGCATTCCCGTGTCACTTGAAACGGCGACGGCCGAATAGATCATGGCAAAATATCGCCCACGTAGTACACGGATGTTGCAAGATTAGATAAATCCAAAGATTTATACGAGCAAATATATTCTGTAATTCAACAATATCTTTACTTAATAAACATGGCCCAGCTTGTAGAAAGTTAATTCATCAAGAACCAGGATTACATGCTCACGCTTACTATGAACAACAGGTTAAATCCCGCCGACGCTGGCATCTTGGCAGATAGTGCTCAGTAGTCTTGGTTAGTAGACTACCTAAGAGAAGGAAAACTGCGAATAAAAACCATCATCACTAGGAATGAGCGACCTAGTTTTCTTTTACAGTCCACATATAACTATGAACGATACAAATTAAAATTATTACACACTGCATCGGCCGTCAGGTAATATAAAAACGGGCGCCTTATCTGCTGAGTCATGCAGGGTGGATAAGCGAAATCAGGATACTGCAGACACCTTCATTGCTGATTCTGCCCCCGTTCCTTCTCTTTCATCTTCTCATTCTAAATATAACACCCACTTAGATACTATTAACATGGTTGATGTTGATCAGAACACTCAGTCTCAACATCAGTAATGCGCCAACATCGAAATACTTTGAGCTTGAATACCATTCATTAAACTTAGTTAGGCTTTAACATTGGCTAATGTGCTTAAATAGGGACACAAGCAGTTTTTGCAAGTATTGCTGAATAAATTAGAACGATGGCGTTGGTGTATCTGAAACTAATATACATGATCCTACGCATTACAAAACTAATATGCAGCATCCTTATCTACGCGTTATTGGATTCAAACATCGGGTGCCACAGTTTTCTTTAATCGATAACTTGAGCGATGGTATTGTCCTTAGCGCACGAATTGAAGTTTGTTTAATTGAATGGAATCCTGCAAATAGTTGACTTTGTGCGGCACACTTAAATTCATCTACTAAAATGAATGCAAAAAACTATAATCAACGTTGCCTTTTCGTTGTGTCTGCATACGCTTCTAACGATTACAGCACAGACGAAAGCAAGGACGCCTTTTACGCCGTAATAAGCTCCTTACTAAGAAGAGCATGAAGTTCAGACATAGTCTTAGTTATGGGTAACTAGAATGCTCAAGTTGGGAACTTGATTAAGGCAGAATTCTATTTAGGTAAAAGATACACTTTAAGCTCGACACGCAACGATAATGGTGAACAGCTATTGAAAAACTGCGTTGAACATAGATTATATCTAAATGCCACAAACTTCGTAGGTATTGAAGATGTTGCACCAAGTGGCGACCTACAGCCAGCGGACAACGCTAGACTCTGACCGTGAACATATCCGTTGTAGATTTGCACTAAAATTTTCCAGGAAAATAAATAAAAATAAACCTCAAATAGACGCAAGCAAACAATCGTCCTTCCATCAAAAATATGAAGGTATTCTAAAGTCAAAGCTAACCGGTCGTGATAGCGAAAATTCGATTTACTTTGAACAAGGATAAGCACCACTATGCATAATACATGAATTACTGAATCTAGCACTGTAGGCCTCTGTAGAAATAATCATTAGTTCTTCGTAAATTCATGGAGATACTCGAAAGAAAGCACCAAATTCCACCTAGCTGGGCTCATAATATTATTCGTAGAAATGTAAGACGCCAGTTTAAGCGGTCTAAAAGTCGATACTGAATCCTCTTGGACCATACAGGCTGAAGATATGGACGAAACATTCGCATCATGTAATAACTGATGTTTGTTCCATCTTATCCGTGAAACAGGTAAATTAAAAGCTAGCGAAATTATATGTGATAGTATCAACCATATAATAACCGGTAGAATAAGTCGTCTTGATAGGTGCGAACGTCAGTTCCAATTTCCGAAATCATGCCTGTATCAATGGAGTGGAATATTAATTTACAAGAACCATCAGAGTTAGAAATACGAGATACAATTATATCTCGTACATGTCGCAAAACCACAGGCCTTGATGATTTTCATCCGGACTAATTTAAGGATGGTGGCTATATAATTTATGGAGCGTTGATTAAACATTTTCGTACGATATGGCATGAGACGACCATCATACCTAATTTCAAATTAGACAATTGTAATTAAATTGATAACCATCTTAGAATAAGCTCGACTCCAGTCGTGTCTAGGTTTTTTGGATATTTGGCAATCCGATATTGGGATCAGTGATATGATCAACACCAACTATAATCTTAGCATCTAAGCGAATGCTATTTTTAGATTGAGAAGAGGAAATGGAGGGAAACGAGGCAGAATCGAAGGTAAAGTTTCCTGCAGTAGCCCGATTTCGCCACAGTGCAGCTCTACTGCTGATTTTGCCTTGCCCTAATGCTGACTTGACCATAATTCTGATGTTTAGAGGTTTAGTTTGCCCCGTTTCTGTGAATTATCTTGATAAATATATACATAAAAACAAGGTACTATCTGTGTGTGTGTCTCTCGTAAATCTCACTAATAATTTGTACACAATTTACTATTTTTTTCGTTATTTATAAAACCATTTATTGATATTTCTGATTCTCTTATGGTTATGTGCCAGTGAAACCATAGTTGCTATTGGCTTTTGTATGGCTGTGCATGATGGTGATAGCGATTGAGATGGTCGAATTGCCTTAATCCCTATTTCCCAACGAGCTAGCAAACCATTTGGGGGGACGCGGAAATGAAGATAAAAAACGCGGTAGAATCGATTCGAGAGACACGCAGTTTGATTTCATGAGAGGGGAACCCGTACTTTTTCAGAATCGATTATATCATCGATTCCACGTTCCATTATCATGTCTCCACAGTTCAAATAACATAAAAATGCATTTATGCTATGATAATCAATAGAAACATCAGTGAATTCAGCACAAACATCAACAATGAACTTCACTGATATTGTCCTTGCATAGAACACCACAATTGTTTACCAAAGATAAATCAACGTGAAAATTAAATAACAGGTTCTTGTAAGTGTTATTAAAATCTTTGATTGAGTTAAGCATTTTTAATTACAAAAGTTAGTCTTAACATGTGAAATCGGCTACCAATCACTTTATGTAGACTCGAAAAATAAGTGGTTTTACTGCCAGAACTAATGCAAAATTAACTTTTGATTGCCTTAAACAGCGGTCGAGACCAACGAAATATACAGACTTGGTTATTTAGTTCAATTTAGAAACGCGTTACGGTTCATCAGGCATCAGAACGAAGCTACAACATGTACACCCCTTTCAGCTATATTAAAAACTTACATATGGGAACCATCAATAATTCAACCGTTGTAGATAATGCGCACGTCTTCAACACCCAAAGAATCACACAAAGTAAAACAATATCTGATCTTCGCAGGCCACAAATATTTTACTCTACAATGAGACATAAAAGGACAGTGTCTTCAGCTGTATGTCCAACCTATTCACAATTATTGAATTACCTCTTTCCTATTTTTAATTGATAATATTAATTAACACAGGTTCGTGGCTGGTTTTCAAGAATTGACAAACTGGTTAATATTGATTTGATAGATGACGAGTATAGCAAGGCATAAAAGCTGATTTTATGTGTAAGTGCTATCCTGAGCAATTGATCGAGCCAATTGTTAAAGGAATAGACAAAAAGGTATCGTAGAACCAGATTATAATACGGCATACTTGTACATTTTATTTGATGAAGACACTATTTTATTATGATAAAATACCAAAGTGGCAAAGGCTTTAACGCATAAATTCAATGCAGCTGAACTCTACGTTCAGTATAAGATAGCGCATTTACGAAAAATTAGAAATTTAAGAAAAACTGCTGTTAATTATAAATATTATGTTGCGTAGAACTGATATGTACCCAATTCTATATTGCATATTGCGTAATTATTAACAATTTAGTTCACATAAGACCAGAGAGATAAGCGTATAACTTAGTTCTCCTCAACAAAGACTATATAACTAGTATATTTCTCATTTAATCATACCACAATAATCACATAAATTCAATAATTGATGTCGATCGATCTCAGAAAATAAAATTCTTATTGAGTACGCTGTTGTAAGAATCTTTATCATTTTTAATGTTGGTGAAAGTAAACCAATCTACAAAAATTATGATATTGCTACCTTTTACAGGTCTGCTCAACATTATATATATATATATATATATATATATATATATATATATATATATATATATATATATATATAGTAGGTTGATTGAGGTAGTCGCATTTTACTAAAGACAACACTTGAGGTAGGCTCTCCTACCGCTTTAATAAAAATACGTAGTGAAGGTAGCACTAACCAACTGACAAACATTTCTTGACCAAATATATATCAGGTACGGAGAGTAGTGAAGACTCCCACGCACGGGTCACCAGTTAGTATGAAACACCATTTTATATGAGATTGAACATTTTGTCCTGTATGAACTAACTAGTTACAAGACACGCAATATTCAACATACAACAGCCGTCAATTTTGACCTTCTGAGTTACTTGAGATCTTGAGTTGCGTGGTATGTTATTGGTTGAGTCCTGCTTTGAGTTTATCTGATTTCCTAAATGACAATAACCGGCGCAGTATTTCGACAGTAAATTATTCAAAACTGACCACAAATTGTTATTCGTATTATAATTACGGGAAGGATATCAAATTTGCTTTAGGTAATAATAGTGGATATTGTTTCCAAGGTTTTCCCCTCCAGAAGGATTCGTCGTAGCAATCAGTGAGACGGTGAGCATACGCACTTTGTTGTAATAAATAGTTTGTAAATAAATATGATATATAATACAATGGATAACAGCAATAAGTGTGAGGATTCAGAGCAATTAACCGAAGGTCTTAAGAAATTTAGCTCAAGATAAATTTCGTTGTTTGAAATTTGGTGATAATTCCACCCATATTGGAAACCAGAGCCTGGCGTCTCAGGAGCTCTCTTATGAAAGTGACCAAAAATCTTCTATCAAAGTGGTTAACAATTAATGCGAATGAACAACGAAATTTACACACCCGAGATTGGACCTAGATTTCACACATGTGTGCATCAGATACTGCTTTTAATACACAAAATTAAATAACAAGAATGAGTTAATCTATGAAGTATAACCATCGCGGAATAAACGCGATGTTGATGACGAAAAAATTAATAAAATTAAATATGAGCATTTTTATTTATCTAGAAAATAAAGAATTTACATACGCTAGCCAACTGAAAATGTACAAAGTTTCTAAGTTTAGACATCATCAATTTTTTATCAATAGTTACAAATGGACAAGTCACCAGTTATGAAACGTAAGCTATTTACAAAAGTGCCATTGATTCAGCAAATATTTAAACAAAATTGGCGAGTTTGCCTCAGATTTATGCATCTTAACGAAACATCTTCATCGCACGAAATGAAAGATTTCACTATAAAGAAACAAGATATTTCTTCGTAAATCTTAGATTTAAAGAAATTTAAATATGAGGACTGAAATCAGACCGACAAGGTAAAGTCAAATGGAACCTTGTGCATTTTCATAAAAACACGCTCATCCAGAATTCTTTCGCATATTCGGCGTAGAAAACGCGCATGAATTGTGTGTAATTTTGCCAGTTCGTGATTTCCACTCTCAAGGTTGATCAGAACTTTATCCATTTCTGCGATAAAACGGCCAGCCGCCTCGTGGTAAGCAGTATTCAGTTGGCTGCTCAAATCAGCCAGTTCTGACGAAGTTTCACTGTTGTCCGATGGCCCAGTACGGTCAGCTAAGCGATGTAGACGATCGAGCAATGTGCTCAGGTGTTCATTAACTTCCATAATCTCAAAAATGAATTCAGAATCAAGGTTGTCGGAAGCTCTTGTCGTCTTTTCAGTAACAAATGGTATATGATTCTTATCCTGCTCAACGGGGTCCACAAAAACATTATTTAGTGCAAGTATATAAGTAGCTCTTTCAAGAGGATCTGAAAGGATAGTAAAAGCCTTGTTAACTGCTGATGAGGTTTCCGCTGCAATTTTCTGTTCGTCCTACCAAAATATAAAATATGACAAAGTTAATAGAAAACGTGTTGTATAATTTTCTATTTTACTGTTCTCAGCTCAATTTTTTTACTAGCAATGTTCCACAAAATAATGCGTTAGTTGTCATCAGAATAAGCGCATAATCAATACCGAAAATTCTAACAATCCAAATTTCAGCCTCATTTAACTCATTTTCACGTCATCGTGATATTAAGCGCATCATCAACATAAATAATGCTGACAGTGCAAACTTCTGCCTCATTTGGCTCATATTCGCGATATCGTGACCATGAAAAAAGTCTTACAATGAATAACGAAATTCATCATTATCATGAAAAATCTTATAGTACAAAAACAAAAAAACACCGGCAGTTCAACACTGATGCTGTACCACCGCATAAAATTCATAGTTTTGTGTTGACTGTAAAGGAACGCAATTTCGTCCATTCCAATTGGAACGTTTCTCGTCTAAGTCATGATATAATCAGAATATTTCTATAAATAATGAATTGAACATTCATTAGTGTTTTGCTGGACTATTTAAACTATGAATTTACATCAAATCCCTTACTAATGATAGATATATCTCAACAAATACGTGCTATTTGTGCTGCTACATCTTTCTTGCAGTGAAGCATAATTGCATAGCAAAGGAAAGTCAGAAAATGAATGTCTTCTAATTGATACCCATTGTGCTTAAATGAACCAAAATAACATTAAAAATGCAGTGCTTCACAAAAAAAGAAGTCTATGTGCAAAAACTTAATCGAATTTTGCGCCCACTTGAAGTGTTCAAGTCTGATACAAAGGAGCATATTAGATACTAGCTTATTAATGCAATTTATCAATTTAAACTGAAATTAGGTGTAGTCGTATAAATGCGTAAATTTAACCGTATTTCAATTGCAGACTCACTTTGGATGTTTTCTACCATGACCCATCGTTGAATTATTTTATTTGAAAATCATTATAAAATAATGAGTTGAACTCAACTACTGTAAAGGTAATGTAATGCGTCCCAACTGTTTTATTGTTCAAGGTTAGTTCGCGCCTTTATTATCACGGTTAAATTGTAAGGTTCATTCAATTTGACTCAGATTCCATCAGAAAGAAACTAGCTCGGTCTTTTATTCACTGAAGATGACGTTGAAACAAACATTTCACACTCGAAAACATGCTACAACCAACTAGTTACCACAGTAACATTGAATGTGCGAGCAATAAGAGATTGCTTTAAATATCTTACGGCCGGGTTACTATTTACACAAAAGAGCAGCTTGATTTTTGCTAATGATAATACTTGATTATAAAGCTTCTTCAATAAACAAGGCAGACACATACTATTCTATTACAAAGACAAATTCTAACATCAACAACCTTAAAATACTACGCATACAACACAGAATTAAGCTAATCTGCGGACTTCCACACATACCAGCACTCATTATTATTAAACTAAAATAAAATGACCATATTATTTCTGACGTGTTAAGATACTGCAATAAAACAGAGACAAATACCTGTAAGAAAATCAAGCACTCACAAGGCATATTATTTAATCAGGAAGGAAATCCATAATAATAGACAAAATAATTACACGAAGAGCAAGTTTATTCAGAAATAAATCTCCGATTGCAAATTTGACAACAGCCAAAATATACGCCATCTCCACAGATGGTACCACACTGCGGCCAATTAATTGTAAGAAATTTTCAAATAGATAAAATAATATAGAGAATAGCATGCAGTCCGTTAAATCTTAATACCAAACGGATCAATCCAACATCCTTGTACACGTTTAATCACCGGATATACCAACAAACATTAATGACATATAGTTATAAAATGGTAATACATACTAGATGAAATGCTGTAAAACAACTTCAAACAGATAACAAAAATTGCAAGCTTAGTTTATACTGACAAAATTCATGCATATAATGAGACTGGTGTTTAAATCAAGATCGCAAACTTGATTGAAACAATTTTTGTCACCGTTTGCACATCCAAAGTTCGTTTAAATTTCTATATAAACGATTTAATTCTTATTCGCATAAAATATATACTAAATTAGTCCTCGTTCTAAAAAGCATAAACCTCTTTAATAACTATTTTTGATAGAGCATAGCCATCATGGAATGTTTTATTTCTGCAACTGATTTTTTCGCATAGCAGATTAGCACCTGAATATCCGAATAAGTCAGATTTCTCTCATTTTCAGGTGCACGATGTGTGTCTCTTTGATTGATCGGTTCCGATTGATTCCGTCACACTCAAAGCCTCAACACATGTACAATCCATTGAAAATGTTGCCATATTTTTTTGTGGGAATATTGTATTGAATACCTTGAGATTGATCGAGAATTGACGCCTCGAAACGTTGTGAGTCAATTGGCAACAAGTGAAACAATGGATAGCCTTCAGAACTGCGGGACCAGTCATAACTCATCAATCAAAGAGGCACACAATTCGAGCACTTATAAATGGAACGAGGTTGTTAAGCTTCTACCTGTGACAGTCAATGGCGGAAATGAAGGCAAAACCATAAGTTCAACTTATATATTAAAATTTCAAGCAACGGTAACATACTTTTGGAGCAGAAGATCGAACCAAAGAATAATGCATTTTAATATGACATTAGATGCCACACAGATTAACAATTGAAAAGAGCATGATATAAATCAAAATTATGATGATGTAGGAGGGTGTTTTAGATATAATAAAATAAACCGTTTGAAATATTATACTTTATGTAACCGTGCTATATTATTGATTTTGAATAAGATAAAATTTTTAATTTGCGACAAACGCCATCTAGCCCACAAATTGAATGTTCGTATATAAATTTTATTCTAGTCATTTTAGACTAAGCAACGAATATTAACTCTAAAGAAATTGTCATAAAGAAGTAAGCAGAATCTTCAAGCACAGGTAATAAGGCTTTATTAAACACAAAACAATTTAAAAATGTAATAATCGATCTAGAGTCACTCGTTAAACGGCACACAGATTGATATTGATTCATAAATTCATTGAGATTGCACTCTAGTCTTAAATTTGGATGTAGAAACAATTATTTTTGTGATTAGCAATATACTTTGTTGAGTTATATTTAAAAAAGATATATTAAAAGATACTGCAAATCACTTAAAATGATGAGGTAAGATCAGTAAAAAAAGGAAAAAACTTGATAAACTCTTGATTCCTTTTCGTTTCGAGGTGCACAATTTGTTTTTTTAATTGATTAATGGGTTCTCACCTGTCTCGTGACTCTGAAGCACTGCTTGTACGGAAATGTTTCTGAATGTACACTGCCGACTAAAACAATCACGGATCGGTATCGTAAACAGAAATAGACAAGCTTTAAGACACTTAACTAGTAATACATCTAGGCAGAATGACTGCCCGGCGAAATCGGTGTATAGTACTTCAAATGTCTGGTTGGCTAAGCAACAGATTGATTGATTATTTTCATGCAAATGTATCGGCTTTATTTAAGTGATCAATTTTGTATTACTTGTGTATTTTCCTTGTTGAGGGATCGCACCGTTCTATTTCTTTAGAATTTTTGAGAGCTGCCTTTATTGCAGAAATTTGTTGCATTACTTTGACTTTCATAATAAAAATAATAATACATTTATTTGGCATCAAAGGCCAACTGGCCCGACCATTGAAATAACAAATCAAGGGTAGGATATGTGGAGGTGAATGGAATTGTGACTAGCAAAGTATTTAATAGCAGGTAGGAGGGGTTGATGAAGGGAAAAGTTATCATTAACATCCATAACATTTACTTCACCCCAGGCTATCTTTCTTAATAACTTCGGAGGGCGAAATCCCTCAGGCAGCCATCTAATCTTCCACTTTACCTCTCTGTTCTTATTCTTTTCTTCTAGATTCACTAATACCACCTCTCAGCCCATTCCTAACCCCATTATATCCACGTTGTGGATACTCTACTACGTTTTGCTCATCCAACTCTTTTCTTTCTTGTTTCAGCGGAGGACCGGAAACCCAATAGCCCTTCCGATCCACCAACGGTTCGCTTCTGACTTCGACTCTCCATAGTCTTCTTTCAATCACAATCACGTTCTACGGATGCCTGCGATCCCTGCAAGACTCGCTCGCCTCAATCCTGCTGATTCCATCCATGTCCATGCTTTGCTCCATCAATTCAATCGTCACGACAATGGACTCCATCGGTCGACGTCTACCTCCGGGCCGCCATCTTTTCATCTTCATCTTTATTTTCGATCTCACATTCACCTTGAAGATCTGATACTTCACGGACTATCTCCAATTGATCTTGTCTAGTCAAATGGAACTTCGTTTATATTCATTTTTCACCAGATTGAACTATCTTGATGTTATTGATAACTTTTCCCCTTCCCAACCCCTCCCTCTGCTATTAAGTACTTTGCTAGTCACAATTCCACTCACTTCCACATATCCTACCCTTGATTTGCTATTTCAATGGTTGGGCCAGTTGGCCTTTGATGCCAAATAAATGTATTATTATTATTATAGTTCAATCTGGTGAAAAAAATAAAAACAAAGTTCCATTTGACAAGACAAGATCAATTGGAGATAGTCCATGAAGTGTCAGAGCATCCAGGTGGGGTAGGTTGGGTCCGGACCGATGAGTTCAAGTGTGAGATCGAAAATGATGGCGGACCGGAGGCAGACGTCGACCGATGGAGTCCATTGTCGTGGAGTATAAATGTCAATTAAATTTAAATATTTGAACTGTGTATTAAATTGGGTGTGCTTTTTTGAGACATTTCTTTGTTATTTATTAACCAAGATTGGTGTAGAAAGAAAGAAAGACAGTCGCTTAGAAACCATATGCAAATATATTCTAAAAAATATTTACTTGCATGTTAAAATTTGAACAGATTTTCTTACATCTTTTATTGAATTATGTTCTAGAGAACTGCATAGTAGAGTTATATAAACCACCATTTAAAAAAAATATTTATCAGTCTCTAAATCCTATTAATAAATGTCTGTCTTATTCAATGGAATGAAGCATTCGTCTAGGCAGATCCACAGTAAAGGGGAAAGACTAGGAGGACGGATCGACTATAGAATGATGTAGCATTTTGTGGTAACTCAAATGGCATTAACCACTACCACAAACTCGGACACCATTACTTAATAAAGCGCGTCCAACCGCCAAGAAAGAGATCACAAAGAAGAACTTGCCAATATCCAGAAAAAGGATAGCGCATTCGTGTCCTAAAATGTATGGATTAAGGATATTGGCTAAATTTGTGGAGGAAGAGCGTCCATTAAGAAACACGTGATGATCGCTAATTAGAGGGGAAAGCTATTTCTTGAATTAATCAAAGAGTAAAATGTTGTCAAAACCTCTAATGAACACCACGATAAAATTGATGCGATGTAGATCGAAAAAATGATGCTTTTCAGGTTCAGCGACTCAAAGGGTAGAGGTAATTGCGAGACATCAGTTAATGATGTCGATAAGCAGAGTAAAATGGCTACAACTTAGCATAAAATGCATAATCAGAGGTATAAAATTGATCAAATTGTTGTTTTCATTTAATTGCTTAAACGACCATGATCGATGAGATGTGAAGTCAATGCAGGTTCTTAATGTCCACATTTCTGATCTCCTAATACTATGTAGTGGATACGGAATGGCCATTTGAAAGATAGATCAGATAGTCCTCTCTAAAACTAATGTTATCAGAGCTAGCGTAGTCCATGTTTGATGTTTCGGATTTGTGAAACTGATGGAATTTGACAACTGTGAATTTCGGAATATAATTGGGAGGTAGGCGGATACGCCTTTCGTTAGACATTAGTTAAATAAAAGCAACAGTACGTCGAAAGGAAAGCGCGGACTTGTTCCGAAATGCAAAGTATGGAGTGCAGGGCCAGATTACCACGTATCGCATAGTGTGCTTAGCTAAACGGGAACAAAGCGCTTCATGGACCTTGGAAAAGCAGGAAGTTAAGCAACCAGGAATGATTACCTCATTCCAGGCTATGGCATCACAGACTCAGCTAAACGCTCCACAACCAATGAAATGTCTGGATGTTTTTCTGTTCTGCCTTGAGGCAGAGAACACAAGGGGAATAAGGAAGTAAACTCAACAACTATCAGGATTATAGAGAATCTCTTAGAACAATACACTGGTCACATATTTATTGGAGAGAACGCAGTAGAGTTGATTTGTAGCTCAAGTAGGAAGGTGCACGAATTGATTCAGTAAATTGTCAGTAAAAATCCTAGCATCGGATGGTCTCCTGGTGCTAATTCGTGCGAGTTTGTATGATTGATATTAAGGTCTCCCCAAATGATCAGACGGTTGCATAGAAAGGATGGACACATTTGGCCCCTCGGGTGTCATTGATAATTGCAAGATTAGAAGGCATGTAGACTACACATATTATTAAGTTTTATATAGAATTCTATTGCCATAGAATTTGATGCAGTCAGGTGCTTGGGCATGAGAGACGACCAGAAGCATGCAACAAACTCGCCCTAATGGTCAACAGCTCTGTTGGTTCATAGAAAGAAAGATATCCGTTGGTGATGAAATGGACCAGGGGACAGGAACTTTTCGACAAATAAGAACATTTCTAGCATGTTTGAGAAGAGAAATGCACACAGTATGTTAATCTTTGTTGCAAAGGATCTGCAATTAATGAGAATTTCTGATGACTTTGAGTGATAACGATTAAACATGGAAAGTAAAGCAAGCGAAGTCAATAACGGCCGGAGCGCAATTATTCTCTTCTCAATAAGAAGCGAATGTTCGTCATCAATCTGGACTTCCGTGATCCAATTCTTGTTGAGCGAATTGCGGAGTCAGAAGTGTCCACAATAGTACGATGGTTATGCAAGGCTCAACACGCCTACCAGACGCAGTGGCATTGATGAAAGGTTAGTCACTGCGATACGAAAACGCTGTGGATACGCGTTCAAGTATGATAAAGAATGTATATATATATATATATATATATATATATATATATATATATATATATAATGGTCGACTGAAAATAACCTAATTTTTAATACTTCCGTGGAATAACGTGATTTTTCATTATTTATTAGCACAGTTTAATGGATCATAAATGTTTATGTTATATATTGATTTGAAATATAATGGTAGGACTTTGTTTACGTATATAATATTATATAAAAAGCAAAAATAGATTAGTTAGCTGGGAACGGACTTACATTATAGAAGACAAACTATAAGAATGAGTCGAACATATGACAGTTTTAACAGGCCTTGGCCATTAAAATTGTGACCAGTTAGGACCTATTCTGCATTACGTTTGCGAATGAAATCGAGGCGATATCGGATAATGCTTCGGAGGCCGTTACACAAAGAAGCAATACTAGTGTGTTCAATGCCTTCGAACAAGATGATTCCAATCATTTGTTCGAGAAATGTGGACGTTAATTGTAAAAGGCTGTGTGGCTCAGGTGCATCATTGCCGAATTAAAGTGGAGCAGCTGGGTGCTGATCTTCCTTGTAATTGGTTCATACAAGAACTAATAAGCTTTTCTCCAGTGATCTTGATTTGCGTTTTAAAAACATTTTCATATGAATCTCCAAATCATGTTACCTTTTCTTTTCTTCTTTGGTATTGGGCAGCTGATATAGATAAATCTTGTAGAAGAGGACGGGTCCGCTATAGGATGTTGGAGCAAGTGGTGGGGATCAAGAAGCGTTGACCAAAACAATGGGGGCTTAATCAGAATCGTGGAAGGCAGTTTCTATATTGGGGAGTAGTGTCGCTTCCGTTATAAGTTTCATATATTTATTTAATGACCCATACTTTGAAGAGATTCATCACAATAATAATGATTTACATATTTATCGTACATACAGCGATGAAAGCAATAACTATCTACCAAGAAATTATGACTCTCTATTGAATGAAATTCAGCACAACGATTGACGTAGCGGATGAGGACAATCCGTACGTGCAGACGTGACATGATCATTCTTTGTTGAGAATAGACACACAACGCCAACATAGTGGTAGTAAAGAAGATAACTGTCCGATAAGAATTGCAGAAGAATCTTCGTTGAGAAGTGACTAGCATTTTATTGATAAATGATGCCACAAGCTAGGCGACTGGTATATGATGATATACGTAAAGACTGTCAAAGAGAATAGCAAATCAGGTTGCTTAACTGAGGTAAGCCGTGATCTAGTTCTGGCTGCACCCTACGGTGTATCAGCCTTCTATACCGACGAGGAAGGTGTAGTAATGCAACTAGACATAGTTTAATATTTGGCTAAATAAGTGCATAGTAGTTCAGATGCCTAGCTTACTGATTGACAGACTTGTTAATTATTCACATTTAAATTTCCTTGGCTTTATTTAAACGACCAATGTGTAATTTTGTTCCTATTTAGCTCCTTCTATATGGACATATTTTCTGTGCATATAGACTGGTCTCACACAAAATAATCAGTTATATTTTTAAGAGGGCCAAATAGTTAATGTAGATATGTGCTGTATTTTGAAGTGATGTAGAGGATGTTAAATCCTCCGCCTTTTGTAAAATAACATTGACTGATAAATTTAAACCACCATAGCTGATTGTAACGAATTTTATTTAAAAAGAATTTTTTTCTTTTTATTTAACAAAACATTTTTTGTTTAAATATTTGATTTTAAATTGTGCGCTATTTTCAGTTTTTGAGTATCTTGCTTCATGTCTGTATTGAAACTTTGTTGTTGAGGCCCCTAACCTATTCGAGTCTGTAAGCCCCATAGATGCCAGATCGCTGGAAGTCCTAAAATTCACAGTAGAGTCTGATAGGCTTATATTATTGCTTGCGTCACTTAAGTTCAAGTCCGCTATGTCCTGCACTAACCTACTTGTGTCCTCAAATTTAATATCGGTATCCATGAATATGAGATAACAATTAAATCGATACTTACAGTTAGGCAATCGGAAAGTGAAAGCTGGAAACGGTTCCGCACAGTTATTAATCTAGAAAGATGTAAAACTTGAACCAAAGATACAATCAAATATACCTGTTCCTAGGCTCCTGTTCCTTTCTGTTTTATATTAGAACAAAAAGGCAATTGATGGAGCAATATATTTGAGGATGAAATAATCGTTTAATATGGAAAAAATGTTAAAATGCAGCAGACCAAAATTTACAATACCAGACAAGGAGCGAGATACTCAAAAACTGAAAATAGCGCACAATTTTAAAATCAAGTATTTAAACAAAGAATGTTCTGGAAAATAAAAGGAAAAATTTAAAAAATAAAGTTCGTTACAATCAGCTATGGTGGTTTAAATTTATCAGTCAATGTTATTTTACAAAAGGCGGAGGATTTAACATCCTCTACAGTGATATACAAGCTAAATAAATTTACTTATTTGAAGTATTTACTAGTTATATAGTGCGAGTATACTTTAAAGCAATATCTCTACCATTATCTCGCCCAGATTAGCGTAAAGATATAGAGGACGTCGCGAAGATACTAACATTAATTTTCTTTAGTAGACTTCGCTTACATGTTTAAATTTCAATTGCCTTTCATTGCACAGTGTACTGAAGCATTTTCTTAAGCATATTAAGGTGAGGCCACATAAGCCAAAAAATATTTATTCATTTGTTTCTGAATCTCATTAAAGCTGCTATGGAGTATTTTCTTCAATATTTAAACTGTGAGGGCCGATCTAGCTTGATTGGACATACGGGAATGGTCCTGTGGTATAGAAGACAGACCCTGAAGACGAGTCAGCTATGCGAGGTTGGAGCAACTTATGGTGGTTAAACAGGCACTGACCATTAAAATTGCCTCTATTTTTAGGTTTATTATTATAAAAGTTAAATGAAAGCATGTTAAGTATTTCTTACACGCGACAGAAGACTGAATTTGTCTGGATGCAAAAACTTTTGAAGATGGCGTTTTCTGTCGGCAAGTTCCTTTTCTTTAACTCTTACTGTAATATTTTCGAAGCCTAAAATATTGAAATATGTCATGTCGCAGGAGACTGGCTGAATTTTTTGGCATGTACATTTCAAAACGTGCTTCGCCAACTCGCTTCCACAGTTCCAACATTTTCTAGCAATATTATTTGAGTAACCTCTAAAGCACCATGAAGAACAGCGCGCATGAACAAACGATTTCAGAAGCATATCATCTATGTAACAGCCCCTATAAAATCATAATATTAAACTATTTCGCGTTCAAAAGACTAAGACAAAATAGTACATATTATTTAATGATTGACAACTATAATACATCTATCTATTAGCAATTATTGTTTTAATTATTTATTGCATCTAAAAACTATAAGGTATATGGATTATCAGAAATCAGAATATCAGACAAATAAGTATGTAAAATTTTAAAAAATATTACTAACAACCGATATCCCAAATTCATTTCGTTCAAGGTTGTTTTATCACATATGTATGTAAACTGTAAGCGTACAGAGAAACGTCATAGCTTACAAGCTTCAAAATGTCAAATAAAGCGTCAAAAGATAGTCAAAGTTTGTGGCCCTGTAGAACGCCGATTGTAGAGCGCTGTGTGGAGGCTTCAAACCTATTAATGAATGAGAACCCCATAGATGCCAAGTCGTTTTCAGTCTTATTACACCTATTTGAGTCTGATAAGCTAGCATTCCCATCCATATTTATTAAGTTCACGCCTGCAATATCTTGAGCTAATTTGTTAGTGTTCTCAAACTTAAGATTAGCTTCCATGTTGATCGAACTTAAATTTTAATTTGATAACTTAATGTTATATAATGGACTGTGTACCTCTTACGTAGCAAAACGCCAGATCAAAAAACCTGGAAATAAATAAGACACGAAAAACAGAATTATTAAATTTACTGCTCCCGAACGTCTCCGATATGTACGATTCAAAAGACAAAATGATAGGAGGTTTATATTGTGCAAACCGAGAATTTTGTAGAAAAGAAACAAATGCAGCTTGCTCAGGAAAGTCAGGCCAGTCAAGTACAGATTGCCAAAACTGAAATTACACACAATTCAAAAGTATACGTACTGTAAGACACAAATCAATCGTCGACATATTGCGTAAATTAAATTCAAATTTATTTACGTTGCACCAATGAGAAAAAGCAAATTGCCGTTTAACCACGTTTAACCACGTTTAACCAATAGTATGCAAGTACACATATTGCATGCTATTTAAGCACGGTAATTTACCATGCAAGTCAGTTGTGGCATTTGCCTTCTACCTGCTTCACGCGTGTGCGTTCTGTCGGCTGTCAATACGTGTGCGCTCTGTCGGCTGTCAATACCTACGCTGGTGATTTGATAGTTTCACCAACAACTAACTACATCCGTGACTCATCTTGATGCGGGATACCGGAGAGACGAGCCAATTGAGTGCAGGACCTGCAGGACACCATACACAACGCGATTACAGCTCAACTACGGGAGCGACAACTCAACCAGAGTCCACCCAAGGCTCTAGGACATCTTCAACTCTGAAGACTTCAAGCGAACGCATTACCAGGCCCTCTTAAGGGCCCCCATATCAGTAACTAATCTCTATTCAGAGCACCTTAACCGAGTTTGTAACGTCGTACGGCATTTACTTGAAGCCGGGGCGTTTACAAAATTGGCGACCGCGCCAGGATATTGATTACTGTTCTGATTTTTTTGGTATAAATAAAATTGACTTCCTTTTTCATCTATTTGGGATAAAAATCGATTAAGATTTGCGTTTTATCTACCGTGATCGTGGCCATCTGTGAATTTTTTTGGGTATATATATATATTCGCGGTTTGTGTTGGGGGATATAATAATAATAGATTGACATTTGTGTTTTCTTTACCCTGACCGTGGATTTCTGGGAAATTGTTGGGTATATATTCGTGGATTTGTTGAGATAATAATAACACATCGGCATCAAAGGCCAACGGGTCCTTTGTTCATCTTTTCTACGTACAAAACGGCACCGTACGTACTCAACAACTCAACTTCGGATTGTTGGAAACAGTGACTTCTTTGTTCTG
>JAQBSW010009377.1:0-29145 GCA_029291075.1 Eudiplozoon nipponicum
CTGTGGTGTCTTAAATACTGTAGGTAACGTAAGTAGTGCCGGTGACGTAACAAAGCTAACTATTGCATAGAAAACGCGTATTTTTTTCTAGTAACATTTAATTCCGTCCTGTCAGCTCACCGTATTATAAGTCACCAATTATCTGTATGTGTGATTGTCTAAACTCATAAATGTGCACTGCCAACAGACTAAGTAACAACGCTCTGCTCTTGATTGACAGCGTGTGCAATAAAGCAAAGAACACAGTTCTAGAAGAATAAATTGCTAAACAAAAATGAACAATGATTTAACTTAACAAAATGACTGCGTATAAATTTTAATTTCAAAATAAAAATAGCTTTGTTAATGTAGAAATAAAAAATACCCCTAAGCAGTGCCTATGTTAAATGTGTCATGCTACCTTATCTGCCGCCGAAAATGACGCTGTCTACGTCAAGTTTAAATCGAACTCGTGGACCGTATCTCATTCTCGTTTTGTGAGTATGCTCTGAAGTAGATCCTGTCACGCTACTTTTCTTTTTATGCTCTAACATACCTGTTGAGTTTTCACATAATGATGTTGATTGTCCATGATCGTTATTAATTCCTGCTCTAGTTATAGTTAGAATGCGAAACTCAAATAGAGGCTTCAATAAATCAATAAATGCTGATTTATGACTTCCGTCGTAGTCGATAACCACGCAGACTGAACTTCGTCGACTTCGACATAGGCTCGTTTAAAAGTTTTTTATGCCTTCGAAACGCATATTGACTCCGAGGAATTGTAAATTAGCTTGGAAAATACGGGTCATGAATCTGACACATTGATCCATAACTACTGCATCTTGTAGCGCGGTATGACAAGAACACGTAAGTAAAGGTTTTTGCATTTTGGCATGTTAATGGTCTTACTTCCATCAATTTTGTATGGTCATGCAATAGCGGATGCCACGAGTTAATGTAAGGAAAATGATGTCTAGGTGGATTAATCCGAAATGGACGTTAGGCATCTCTAAATGGCCAAGTTCTTAATGCTTATGGGGAAGGACTTTAGACAGCTGGCATGGGCGGCAAACTTTAATGCTGTCGCTAAGGACACGTCTGTATGTCGGCCAGATGATGTATTCTTGAAACCCACTTCTAGTACCATCAAAACCAGGATAACTAAAGTTATGGCATTCGTCAATTACCACACGCCGACATTCTGGTGGTGTTCGTATTTGCTGGTCAATACTCCGTCAAGTTGTTATTCAATGACTTCCGAATCGCCTAGCTTGAAACTTGATAAACAATCTGGGAATCTACATCGACATGATGTAAATCTAATTTATTACTGTCTGCTAAATGCATTTATGAGTTAATGTTACTGACTGTCTGTGCTTGTTTATAGCTAACGTCAGAAAAATGCAGAGATATGACCAAGCAAAAAAGAACAACACTCAGAAAACACGCGCGTTTATGCGTAAAATTAAAACAAGAAACATATTGGTCTAGAAAATAAATGACTATCTAAATGCAACACTGTTATTAACCTAACAACATGAGAACTAATAAAATTTTACTGTCACACCAAAAATAAAGTTCAATAAAGGTAAGAGCAATAATGCCTTAAAGAGAATCAACGTACTGAATTATATAAGAGGGGTCATTAACATATATATATATATATATATATATATATATATATATATATATATATATATATATATATATATATATATGATCAGTATTTCATCTGGACAGAACTGACTTCCTGGCTTAAGAATCCGTAAGCGTCGCTGAATTATATAGACCACCTACATATTTTGGTTGAATAATTGCGTTAAATAATGTTTAAATAACGTTCTTAAGCATGAAAGTTTTGAATTGCATGCCAAAATATTTTGTGCTTGCTTTCATGAGATCTGTACCAAAAGTAAAAGAGAGTGAACTTACATGATAGATATCTGTCTATGCGAATTAGTTGGCTTTAGAATGGCAGAGCAATTTATGGTGTGTTAAGAAATATTAAGCACTACACGCATGCTGTCAGAAAAACTACACTTAGCATGAAATAGCAAACTCAGTTCAACAATTAGATCAATTTCGTTCTTACTAGGCACTCACAAAGTAGTTGTCCGAATTTGCACGGGCGGGAATTGAACCAGGGAGAATTTTGTTCATTATAACAAACTCATTCACAACGCCACCAAAGCAATTAATAACATGCAAATTGAAAATCTATCAAAACTTATATTTTTCGGATAAGTTTAATTTTTTCAGGCGAATCGCGGAATTAATGATTTCGATTTTAATTTCTAACGTGCCATCCTTTATACTTCATTATAAGGCATACGCTGTTACATCTTACTAAGTGACAATAAATTAACGTGAAATGGAAGAATTTGGTTATATTTATGTTCACGGTATGAATTGAGAGATAATAAATTTTGCAGGTGTAAATAATCTACTAATCTAGTACCGTCTTTATTAGGCATTCATAAGTATTACCTCCAGTCGCACGCACTGACACGTTTTGACCTTCCATGGTCATCATCAGATTAAGACGGAGATTGCATATCATTGGCAGTGCTTATTTTTCAGGCTGAATCTTTTAAGTATCAATGTAGATCTTACGTTTGAAGAAACCATCCATTTACTTTAATTAAAATACAAATGTCATGATACCAATTAATATGAAATTACATTAAATTATTAAGGCAGGATTTGATTAAATAAAATTTAATTTCCTCGGCTAGGCTCATATCAGTCTTATTTGGCATTCATCAGAAATAGTCAGAATTGCCAAGATCAGAATTTGAACTCGAGGCATTTAATTCAGAGTCATGCAACTCCCATACACCACCATAACTGCTAATGCATAATTATACATCTTATTTCAACTTATGTTTTATTCAAGGCTATTCTTCAAATTAATCTTCCTGGTTATCGCTTTCAACCAAGGGTACAGACCAATCATCGCTGATGTACCATTTAAATTCAGATGTCATGACTTCTAAAGATGGGCTTTTGAATTAAATTCACATAGCTGCATTTCGTTACATGTGTAATCTCTGAATAAACCAAAAATTTCATAAAAAAGAAAAGTGAATGCATTCATTGAACTTATTTTGCTTCGATTTGTCACTCATCAGCAATCACTAGAATTATCACATCCTGATTTTGAAACTGGATGTACTTGGTTCAGTGTGATGCAACTGATTCTATACCCCAACCTAGCCGTGTATAGTATGCACATTTACGACTTCCACCAGCTTAACTTTAATTGAAAAAATTATTTGATTTATGTGGATTCTTGATTGAACCGTTTTATATTTAAAGTTCCAACTAGCCAACCTTGATCTGATATGCTTTGACAGACATCATGAAACTTGTTTAAGTGATATTGGATTAAAGTATAGTGGCAGGATTTGATTATACGCAGGTTTGTGATATGTCTTAAGTATTGCAAAAAGCAAGCACTAGAATTTTACCGTTCTTATTTGGCATCAATCATTATAGGTCAGAATTGCTGCGTTCTTCATTTCAACTACCGAGTTTTTGTTTAGAGACGAGAAGCTCACCTCTCACAGGACATTAGCATTTAATAGCATGACGTTTTCAGTTTGATACTAAATTAAGTTTTGAAGTTAATCTCTTCTTGAAGATCATCTTTCTTCTTATTAATTTTGACACAAAATACCATCTGAGAATCACCATTCTACCATTAGAATTAATGATAGATAAATTTGACTACATGCATGCCTTCGGTATGAATTGAATGTTACATAGAATACAAAATGCGAATTAATCTACAATACAATTATGTTTAATATTAGACTAATTCTGTTGGATGCTCACAAGCAGCGAAACCGATCTACATAATGAAACGCACTTACTATCTTAAGCATTGATTGGTTTAAACAAACAAATAAATTTAAACAAATAATGCCATTATATTTGAACAAGTTATCATTTCTCGTTTGAATTTTTACGGGGTGCCAGTTTCATATCTTGCATTGCCGCGTTTTGCGTTCGCGGGTTGTAGCTTTACACTATCAGTTTCACAAAGATCCGATTGATTAACCTTTCCACGTATGCCTCTGTTTTGTCTTCGATCAGGCTGTGTGTGTATTCGTCCCTTTCTTCCGAAGGCTTCAACATCTTTCATACTAATCATTGGAAATGCGGTGTTACGTAATCTTTGTTTACTGGCAACATATCGGAACTCCAATTCCCGTTCCATCATTGGACCAATAATCAAATATATACACAGAACAATATTCACAATAGCAGATTTAAGTAATTGTCGTAACCACGTTCCGAAACAGTTCTATTTATATTTTATTTTTTGACTCACCAATTGTTTTAAACAGGATATCATTTCCATACGAGACACGGTGACCAACTCTTAATGGCAGAACTCTACTAGTTAGTTGGAAATTTAGGTCAAAAGCGATAAACGCCAGAATGCACTCGCAGGAATGATTGACCAAAAGACTAAATTGTGTTCGATTATGAAAGGTGCACGTCTAAGGAATGAGTTGTCAGACTTCAGATCGTATTCCTCCTATTTATAACCCAGGCTAAGGCTGTTTATGTTACTGCAAATGTGTGAAAAGTAAGGGTAAAGTTGGTCTTTTAATCAAGTAATCTATTCAATCTTCTACAGTGCCTAGTTTATTCTGATAATAAATACACACACACGCACACACACGCACACACACACACACACTATATATATATATATATATATATATATATATATATATATATATATATATATATGTTTGATAAGTATGCAAATAAGTAAATAAATATATATATTTGTTAGAAATATAGTTTGATTTGCCTAAACAACACTAATCGCAAATGGTATCAATCTAACTGAATGGTTATATATATATATATATATATATATATATATATATATATATATATATCTATATATATATATATATATGCAATTTTGTATTAATTATTTTAAACCTTGTAACAAATTATTTTAAATAGAACGAGAAATGTAAACTGAAGTCAGCATGAATGAAAGATGTAATCTCATGTACACATGCGTTTCGTGCATACTGGCGACTCATCAGTGGGAGACGGTAATACGCCTTATACGCACTATATATTTCGCCAGGATATGTGAAACCGTTGGTCTTATTTAGGTTAACTTATTAATTGGCATACACTAACAAATGCACAATCTAATTGCACAGTGTAATTTTTATTTGTGTTATTACGTTTATGCGTGTGTGCATGAAACGCATTAAATAACAAATTGGATAATGGCCGATTTATTTCGAGAATACTCAACTGCAATTTACATCCTTTCATTTATCTATATTCTGGGTTTTGTTTTGATTATATGTATGAGAGCTGCTCTGTTTTTCAGCTGTACTTCTTTTTCTTGTTGGTGGTTTATTGTGGTTTAATTTGTGTGTATGTGTGCAACAACTTTTACCAAGAGTAAATATGCACAGGTTCCACTAACATGATATTTTACCCGGATGTCACGAATAAAATAAACCAAAACCAATTTTCTTGCCTCCTGGTGAGCCAGAACACTCATTAGACCAGTGTCAACAAGCATTCCATCGTATTAACAACCAGTTGAAGAAAAAGCGGCTGCGTTAACTTCATCACTATCATCATCAACATTGGCAGACATTGCACAACAATATTAGTGATCAACACCGAAATCTGCACAACATGTCATGTTTGCAGGGGTAAAAATTAAACTACTGAACAATCTAATACGAAAGTAAACGTAAGGGGAAAATAATTCCTACACACAGCAGCCAAAAAAACGATAACCTGGTCAAAATTCAATCTATTCATAGAAGAATAATCAGATTTAAAGCATCATTTTGTTATGCAATTCAAATGATCCATAAAAACATACGTGACCGCGCACACACACACATACACACACACACACACACACATATCAACCCGCAATAAATCACCAACCGGAAGCAGAAGTAAAAATTAAAATCAGTCTATTTATACTCAATTTAATCAAATGTAACTCCAGAATTTGCATAAAGAAAAGAATAGAATTTGTAGTTGAATTTTCGCGAAGAAAATCTACCATTAACCCAATTTTTTTATTGTGCTTTATCAACAAAATAATTTTGATGTGTATTATCTAAATGCAATGGACATTATAATGAATATATATATATATATATATATATATATATATATATATATATATATATATATATATATATATAATAATATAATAATTTGGGAACAGTGTGTTCGTTTAAAATTATTTACTTTTGCATTCATGTTCTAGTTACGTTGTTTGCTTAACATATCCGCGATAACTAAAAAAACAGTATGTATCAAAACTAACTTAAACATTTACTTAATTAATTATTTCTTATGTCGCTTGAACAATATTTGGAAATAGATATTCTTGTAGTTTAAACTTCAGCAAATATATGTATAAATATCATAGAATGTTGTCTGTTGTCTCCCTTAAAATATTTCGTTTTCATTGGCATAATTATAACTGAAATAGTGAAGTTTCAATTAGTATGGAAGCAAAATTCATTTATCGACCGTTAATTATCTATTGATTAATTTTGAGCCGTCACCTACTTTAATTTTTAGAAAAAATATTCTTTTGCCATCTGTATTAACATATTTTAGGTATTTCCCCAGAAACGTGGAGATTTATTTACCGCTTAAGAAAGTTTTGCTTTTTACCTAATTTGTATAGCCTAGTCAGGATGTACGAAGTGCACCTTTAACAGTTTTCTGCGCTTTCCCTCTGGTAATGTAAGCGAGCTTGCATGAACGCAAAAGACAACCATACACCCGTCGCGTCAATTTACATCTACCAAAACACACTCACGCACATAAACTCGTGTGGAGAGAAATTTTTAATACTAACCAGTAGTTGTTATGCTCAAAGTCTTCTCGTTATTAAGCCAAGGCAATGCTGTAGGAAATACACACACACAAACACACGAACAAATTGCAAAAAATTCATGTTGAAGAATAACACTGGACCACACAAACACATAAATAAATGCACGAACAAGAATATTTGGAGACTTTCCTGGCCATAAAATAAGGACAAAATAACAGAATGTCGACAATGGCAATTTCTCCTGGAAACTGTAAATAGAGCGTAAAACAAGTAGTGACTGATTGATTAACTCATTAATTTAAAGGTTTTATATTAAGCTCGCGCTATAAGCTTATTATGACAAAGTAGATTGTACAGCTAAGTTTTTATTTTCTTTCTGCTTGCTGCTCCTACAAATCGGGCTCAACATAAGGACGCCAAAATGTCACACCGAACTATGAAAAAAGAACTGATCTATTTTGTAATATTTTTCGTGTTCACAGAATTGGCGTGTATAAGTGTTACACTAGCAGAAGTCAGTTTTCTTCCAAAAACAAATTGGGGCGAATGTTTAAATTTGGAAGGCATCAGATCGACACGAGCAAAAATAATGAAACAGATGTTTTGTGGCTACAAAAAGCATGAATCGCCAAACGAGTTGCTGGACACACCGACCGTCGTCATTGTTTATATGAGTTTGTCGGCAATTACATCGGTGAACGTGAGAAGTATGGATTACACCACAGATCTTCTGCTTCGCCAATCTTGGGTAGACCCTAGGCTGGCTTGGGATAAACACCCATTGTTCTCTAACTACACAAGGAACATTGCGGCACCAATTCTGAAGGAAAGTGTTTGGCTGCCAGACTTGTTTTTTAGAAATGGCAAAGAAGGTCGCTTACACACGATGTCGACAAAAAACTATTTGCTGCGTATCAATCCTGACGGAGGCGTGCTTTATAGCCAAAAAATAACAATGAAATTTGCCTGCCAAATGGATTTGACACGGTTTCCAATGGATCAGCAGACCTGCACCATGAATATCGGAAGTTATGGATACACAGTGAGCCAGCTACTCTTCCATTGGTTGAAGGACCCAAATAGGACCACCGTGGAAATTCCGAATAACCTTCAAATATCAGAGTTTGAGGCGCCAAAATTTATGACAACATCAGATTGCACCAGCACTTCGAATACTGCCACAGGACAGTACAGTTGCCTGTTGGCAACGTTCAAATTGACACGACAACTAGGCAGTTGGTTTGCAAGTACGTATATTCCATGCATACTGATAATAATGGCTTCATGGCTTAATTTTTGGATAAATTTAGACGCTGTACCGGCCAGAGTAACACTGGGTTTGCTAACGTTGCTTGGTATATTAACACAAGCTTCGTCGATAACTGCAAACCTACCTCGAGTGTCTTATATCAAGGTAAGGTTCTGATAACATTTTCGTTACTTCTTACATAGAGTCCACATTTACTACTTGTCATTTTAAACTAAAAAGTTTCATATGAATTCATTCTCTGCCTAAATTTAAATTTTTTTATTTGGAAATAAAGTGTTGCAGCTATTAAGATTAAGTTATCTCAAAATATGTTTAAGTAAAATGCAGAATTAATGATAAATGATTGCAGTTTTTATGCATTATATGGACCACGATTCCACTTAAATTATTACACATTTTAAAGTCAACTTTGCAGAGGATTTGTTGCAGTAAACTCGGTGACCTTTTGTAGCCGTAAGCTATACATTTATCCTTATTTCTTAATGTATGTTTTGGCATGAATAATAAGAATTCAATAAGATAGATGTTGCTTGTTAATTGTTAATCTGTTTTATTCCTATTGTTACGAACAAATTGCCTGGAATTCATAATAAAATTATTCTGTATCGCAAGTGTATTGCAGTAGCATTAAAGAAATTTATAAAATAAGTTTTATGTGTTTACGTTTCTTCTTCTCATAATTGATTCAAATTTAGCAATACTATCATTAAATTATTCGTATATAATAGTATACCTTTATTTTAAAATTGTATGTATGCGACAGTGATTAGTAAGACCATTGTTTTCTGGACCTCCTTTTGAGCGAAGTAGTTCGTTCTTTTAATAGAATATTAAGAAAAGCTGGTGGGATATTATTTCAGATTGCACATTCCCATTATACAAAAGAAGAAAAAAGTTAGATCACTATTCTTTTTAAATTGTAAGCTTGAAATGATTACAATAAGTCGACTGTATAGATTGGAAAGATATTAAATGCAAAAAAATCTAATATACAGTTCCAAACATTTTTCACGTTCCATCATTGTGAGCTAGTTTTTAGAACTGTAGACAAATGGTAAGGAATATGAATAAATTATCAATCTACAAGTAAGAGACAGAGTGACGCAGAAAAAATAACACTTTAATTGATTCCTTTATTGAGTCAAGTTTATTAATCATAACCAATTGCCCTAAAAGGTCATATTGACGCAAATGTCATATTTTGGTTGTTCTATTGAAAGTATTGACATGTTTCACATTAGAATTTGATTCGGCAATACTTTAGCTAACATCATGGTGTGCTAGCCTCGAAGTCTAATCTTCACTTCACGTCACCAAAACCATAAGAAAAAAATATTTGATCAGTATCATTCAAACCAGTTCATTTATAGTAACTTAATTAAATGCATCACATAATTAAAATATTCAAATAAAGAAGGAAGGATTCGCTGTTTATATTTCCTATACTGCTTCCTCAATCAAAGTTAGAAAATTTGAATTAAAATTAATACGATCTTTTATGTATCTCGTCGCCAGCAAATTTAAAATATAATCGATACCGGCTTATGCAACGTTAATACATCTTTAATTTCAAACCAACGCACTTAAACCACTCTTATAAATGGCTTGGATTAGTAGTTGTTGTTGTAGTTTATTCATTGCGATAAATATAAATGCCTACAATGACACTTATGCATAAGAACAAATATTCAAAATGGAATATCGTATTCATACGAATAAGCGGGTAAATAATAAACTACGACATAACATAACAGAACTACCACTATTCTAACGTAACAACGCGTTTCAATCCTAAAAGGTAATCGTCAAAACACGGGGGAAATCTGAATAAGGACGACGAAACTGAGACTAATGTATAAGATGCGGAAAATCATATATACGACTCTCACCCTCAAGTGTCGATTGGACTGACGGTGGTTTTCAATTTTGTTTGATACAAGGGGAAAGGATTTATCTTAAATTGGCAAACGTTATTTAAAGAATTTTTATCACCACCAATGCAATGAATGATTATATAATTGTATAACATATACTCTATGGCGAAACCTGTGAAAAATCGACATTAATGACTGCACAGATACTCTATAGTCGCCATTTCCTGTCAAGTACTATGTATAAGAAACTACTAAGTGTGAGAAAGGAATATCTGATTTTGAATAACATGTATGTATATGCATTGCAGGTTGATCCTCTTTAGTCAGTTTGACCTCGTGCTATGTTGATTATCATGAAAGGTTAAAACGCGTTAGTGCGTGTAACTGACGGTAGTTTTACTATGTTATGCGATTGGTTATATACAATGAGATTTATGTCCGAAAACTTGATTCGAAGAAAAATTAAGCTTTGTTATTTAGGTGATGTGCACTTTAATTTCAAATTTGAGGGTGCAAAATGAAGGTGCTATTTTATTAGCCTGAATGATTTGGGTTACTTATATGTATTTATTATGTGCTTACAATAACCGATTCATCAAGTAAAGGTTTACTATTCGGTAATTCGTCGATTAGGACATAAATTTATCACGTTCTAGGATAATTGTGAAGGCATTTTTCTGCTTGCACCATTAATTGTTTAAATTGGAACAATATATCTGGACCTGTTCGCATAAACCTCACAGTTTATTTGAAAAATAAATAATTCTTTATTTAATATTATTTCTTGTTGCTCATATGATTTTTATAACGCACTACTGTACCCCTCGTTGTTTTAGTCTATAGTTTATGCAGAGTAATTATCTGGCATTCACTCCAGTGATAAAAAGAGCTTCTTGCACGTTACCGGCTTCAAAGTTAGCCTCAGCATTAGACGAAAACCTAAATATTTGAGAATTATAAAAGATGCCGATAGTGGTCAACCATTTGGACCACAATTCAAAGAGGACAAAACTAAGAAGTGGCTCGATGACCTAGAAGTAGAATTTCTAAGAATATAATATATACTTAAATTTTAACCTACAGAAAATATTCTGATCGGAAGATTGCTGGATAACCAGTTTTTGAGAACGATTTTTATTATATATATGATTATATATATATAAATATTTGTTATTTGTGTTTTCCTAATTATAAGAATACTGTGTTAAATTAAAAAGGAATGGACATTATAAATATTAATATATATATATATATATATATATATATATATATATATATATATTAAAGTTAATATGTTCTGTGAATTTTAATTTATTACGGCTTTTCGAAATAGCTCATCTAGCAAATTTCATGAAAAATATATTTTTTGATATCTTTCAATTAATATTATGCTAGTTTCCACTACGTATGTAAAAGTTTTCAGCCGAAATAATATTCATTGGTATTGCAAACAGCTTCTTTGTTGTTCACCATATACCTCAAACTATCTACGAAACTGCAATAGAAATAAGTGGTTCTTTCGTTCGTTAACCGAAATATGTTATATATTTAATTTCGCGAAGTGAAAGCATTTATTCTGCGATAATTTAACGAAGCATGTTGGACTCAAAGAACTAAATTAATAGTCACCTAATAGAATCAGACTATGTGGCATATACTTTATCTTTGCCGATTTATTTTTCAAATTAATTTTTGATGTATAAAATTGAATAGGCCAGAAATGTCAGCATATTAGAAGCAGATTTCAAATTAATTAGACTAAATATCTTTACCTACCGAATTTATCGTGTGATACTGATGTTACTATTAGTTGTTGGCGAGAATTTAAAGCAAAAAATGGAAAATCCAAATTCTAATATAAATGGCCGTTTTATCACTTTTGGGTTAGGTTTTCTTCATTACCACATGGAGTTACCAACATTAGATGCATCAATATGACAACACTGCATCGACTGAGGCACTAAAAAGGAACTGCGTTGTAAATTCGAGACAAATCCAAATATTATTTTGAACGATATCAAAAACGTTAATACTGATTGTATTGGTTATTTCTGAGGGGTACACATTTTGGCCATTAACTAGACTCATGTCTATTGGTGGAAGTGATATTGATTATTGGCTTAATATCGCAATAAATATGTGTAAAACTGTTTTATTGCACCATACTTTTCCAATTTATCCAATAAGAACAAAATGAATTCTTTATTATTAAAAAATAGAGCATTTATGATTAATATCCCATAAAAAGATGTTTCAAACAATATTGAGTGTAATTAATGTCACGAATTAACAAGATGAAAAGATAAATTAAAAATATTAACCAAAACAACACGATTAGTGAAACTGATAGATCATTTTATATGTATTTTCTATTACACCATAAATATACATAAGGCCTCATTACATATATATATATATATATATATATATATATATATATATATATATATATATGCATAATTTGGAATGTATTAAAGGATAAACAATAGAGCCTTGCTACAACATGAATAGTATATTTTTTCCTGGTTAAAGTATACTACAGTTGAGATGTTGTAAGGGAACATGAAATGTTTTAAAATCAGGTAAGAAAAAAAATAATTGAGGTCTAAAGATTTTATGAGCATGTACGAGCTAAACGTTTTTATCATGAAAGCAATTTTTTTAATTATACAAACCATCCAAGAAGGTTCATTGATAAAATATATTTCTTGGAAGGCTTCTCTCGTTTGGCGGATATGAGACCAGCTGATACACATACGTCAATTTTAAAATGTCAGTTATTTCTTTTTACCGCGAGGAAAACCAGTATATATACATTCTCGGATTAGGAATGGCAAAATTTGACATAATTTGCATCACATTAGACTACGAATCAAAATCAAATTTTACATCAATAGACTCGTTATTTCTATCGAAATTTGTGTTTTAAGTTTTCATTAGTAGGAGTCTGTTACCTAAAGATACACAAAAGGTACTAATCGGAGCTATTCACAAATACTTTTTTATTAAGCAAGAACTATATATTTCTATTGGAATACCCTATCTGATGGCACTGTGTATTGATGATATATGCAAGTTTGAAATAAAATTAAGAACAACTGGGGTTTTAATGATTCAAAAAAAAATCAAGACTTCGACTATGCTATATATCCCCAACTCGGATATTTTAAATTACTAAATAATACAGAAAAAGCATTTTGTTAAATAACTTTTCGATTATAAATAAATGTTGAAGAAGCAGAAGCATATGCTGGATAGGATTGAGGAAATACGGGTTAGAAAAATTAATTTATTGGTTTTACTATTAAATTTAATATATTTCAATGAATAACTGTACAAACAAGTCATTAATCTACCGCGATAATGACTGTTTTGTTTTTGTGAATTGTGGAACAATAGAACTCATAGCAATTAAGTGAAGTGAAATTTCACAACGGTTTCTTTGATTAAGTAGTTTTGGTTTGTAAAACCCACGTGCATGCTGAATAACTGTCAGATGAATTCAATAAATTGAATAAGAATATTCGCATAGCAATTGAAAATGGAGAGAAATATACTCTTTCAATTTCGAATGTGCTTGTAATATATAGACGTAATAGTTTCTTGTGAAGATCTAACTTTGCAAGAAATCCTGGCCAAAACATCATTAAAATGTTAAGAAGTATTGTGTCTTTAAAAAGAATCAAACCTAAATTAGGACAATGTTCAATAGGCCATCGTATTTATTTCTTCTGACTGCATGATTACAATTATTAAAAGATCATTGAATACGCGAATTACGAAAAAATTTTTAAATTAAGGTTGCGAGCTTGATATCAACACTAATCCTATCATATATATATATATATATATATATATATATATATATATGTATATATATGTACATTTGTCAGTATAAACTAAGAATTGTATTGCCTTTGCTACCTTATACGATGCTCCATTTATAGTGAAAAATGTTTATATAATTGGAATAGTGTGCATAACAAGCTCGCAACCTTAATTTAAATAGATGCTTAATTACGAAGTTGGTTACGCTGCGTAATATTCCTATAATTGATGGTTACTTTCAGCATTTATTTGGAGGCGTAAACCTAACGATGTAATAGAATCCACAATGAGGTTTGCCTAGTAGATAATATACGAATGAAAATTTACCTGAAATATTGAGATTAAGAGTTAATTACAATTATAAAAAGGAAATTGCGTTTTGCATTGACTTTCACGCATTTTTCAGCCAAATAATTTTTAATCATATCATCCACCAGCCTTTGCCTATTTAACTTGAATGATACAAATCCACTTCAACCTGTATTCTGTGTTATATACAATTAGAATTTTACATTTGATGGAGTAAATTTTAATATTTCTGCTTGTTGGAGCACACACAAGCCACATAGGTGCAAAACAAGTTTGGTGTCGCGCGTATCTCCATGAAAAATATTGTTAGGAACATATAATGCGCGAGAAACAAATACAACTATATTAATTTAAATAGAAACAGAGTATGAAAACAGGAATCCATATTTGGTTGTTAGTTATATAAAGGAGATGTCCAGTAATTTTCATTGGCTTTAACAGTGGTGATTTTTTATAGCACCATAATAAATTATGTTTAATGTTAAATTATACAAATGACCAAATATTGCTTGCGTGGATGGTTAGAAAATTTTTTACGATAAATTTTGCAAACTTGAGGTAAAAACCAATTCAATTTAATGTGTAGATTACAGCCGCATATCTGATTTTCAATACCTAATATATGCATCACAGTTTAATCCTGTTGTCAACATTTTGCTGTCATATTCTAATTATATCCAGGGATGATTGAAACGCGTCATTACATGTGACTGAGTTTAGTTTTGATATAATGCGCGATTGGCAAAAAAATTGAATCGTAGTTTATTTCAAATTCCTAAACTATATTAAAAGGATTGTAATCATCATCCGCGCAAACAGTGATTATTTAATTGTATCATTTTTAGATTTGTATCGAAAGTAGAACAAATAATTAAATTTTCAATCGCTTTGCGATTTAGCAAACGATAATTCCAGTGAAACCATTAGTTCGGATAGCCAAATATCTATTTTTCAGTACTTTGTATATTCGTTGCCGTTCGAACACCTTTAGTCAGTTTACTATTTTGCACTTTTCATGGCTATGGTGAATTGAAACGCACCAGTACGTACAAAACTCGATAGTATTGTTATGATGCGCAAAAGATTTAATGCAATGGAAAGGATGTTTATCTCCAGTTTGAAAACTTGATTTCAATATTTGTTTTATTACCAAACAAACAATCAATGAATATTTAATGGTGAAATATATATATATATATATATATATGGTGGAAGCTCCAAAACTTTTATGTTCATAACGGCATATATTTTTGTCAACCGATATATTCGATCAATCACAATATATGTGAGGCTACTATTAGCACTATTTGCATAACTAGTTTCCTTTACATTGCCGTTTTATCCGATTTCGTCAATTTCCGTCTTGCTCTGATGTTGAATGCGGAAGATCGAAATGCGTCAATATGTCTGAATGATTGTTACTTTGTTTTGAGGTGTAAATGGTTTAATCAAATGGAATTACTATTTGTCTCCATTATGAAAACTTGCTTTAAAAAGAGAATCACCAACCACGCATTACATAATCGCTCGATCGTCTAACTTATATACTTTTTCTGCAGAAAGTGTATGTTATTGACTGCATAGAATTTGGACAGCCATCATTTCCCATCAATTAAAATGTATCCGAGACTTCTAGATGTAAGAGCCGCTTATGTGATTTTTCAAACCGTACAATGTTTAATTTCGTTTCCTTCCATTTGATCACGATTGAAAATTACTTCCTTTGCAAGATTTTTTAAAAATTTAAACAAATTTAAGTCATAGCTAATCATTGTATGCAATAGAACTGAAGCTCTTCTTTACAACATATTATGTTTAAAATGTCTACCCTGAAATAATGGTTTGACATATTAAGATCCATCTGAAACTAGCATACCAGCAGCTAATTTAAATTATGAAGTCTATACTTTATTGACAGTCTTGTTAAAGTAGATTAAACTTGTGTCACTTGAAATGTCCCAATTATAAAAGTACGCAATGCTAACTATACTAAATGTAAACCTAATGAAAGTAATTTAGAAATACCGAACGTTAAATTGCACAAATTTGAATAATTGACTCAAACTCCGTTGTAAGACTTTGAAAACGACAACCTTATCCTAATTTTTGTTTTTTTTGAAAATATATAAAGATTATATGTTAACTGCTAACATAACTAAATCAACGCTTTTTGAATTAAAAAAATGTTTCCAATTGGTTCCTTTCGTGTAGGCAATTGATGTTTGGTCAATCGCATGCATTGTATTTGATGTCAGTGTACTGATTGAATTCGCCGTTGCTTCTCATCTAGCACGCCGTGAGAAAAAAACTGGCTGGCAAGTAGAGGTTCATGATGCAGTCCGCGAGGAACTGTCACGATGGTGTACTGCTTGTCAACAGCAGTATTATTTACAGGAGCTATCCAGTTACAACAACAAGGAACTGCTGAAAGACTTTGCTTTGAATGACTGGAATACTGCGTCCTTAGACAAAGACGGTAAGCCTTTAGAATTGTACAACAACAACCCTGCCGATTCGACCACCACATTGACACCTGCCCAAGTATTAGCGTCTTACCAACAGATTGGTGGTCATAATCAGTTTAACGGTGCCAATAACGCTTGGGCATATAACGATTTTGATAACGGCGCAATGAATCACGACAGTTCCGCCATTTCAGTGGCTCTGGCAATGAAGCGAGATCAATTGGAAATGAGTGAAGATTTACAATTTTTACTAACCGGTGCGGTTCGTGGCAGTAGCGGCGGAATGTCTGACACAAACGACACAAAAGTATTAGTTAAAATATCTATTCTTTATATTTTTATTTAAGTCAATTTCTTTGGCTATTTACTAGTATCAATTAAATGACCTGGTTTAAAGGTAAAATGAAACAAAATCCTCATTTATAATATAAATTTTCTAATAAGACCATAATCAATAACCAAAATCTGTCATGCACAGAATGCTTCACTTATTCATGTATATCTTACTTTTAGTTTTTTCATTAAATAGATGATTAGAACTATTCTTATTTCACATTTATGCGACCACTTACCTTTTAAAGAGTTCACTTCTTCGTGTGCAGTTTAATATAATTTATCATAAGTATTAAATTTCAATTTTATATTTTTTAACTAATGATGAGTTCTTCACGCAAATTACGCAAAGCTTCAATGTTTACACGCAGAACTTTCATTTACAGTTATTTTATTATTTTAATTAATTTTCTTTCTATTTGAAGAACGTCCAATTATGTATAAATAAACTCATAGAAAGTAAGCTTAGTTTCCATAAACTTGCATTATGGATTTTGAAACTCTTTATTGGTAGATAATGATATATATATATATATATATATATATATATATATATATATATATATTGACGTATTGCGTAAGAGCAACTAGGTTTATGTTCTTCCACAGGGTGAAATATTAATCAATTATTTTATAAAAATGACATAATAGGATTATTTTTTTCTGTCTTAGTGAAATTATAATGAAATATTTAGTTTCTTCGTGGCGAATAGCTATGATATCTCAAACGATAAATTATCGCATTATTAGAGACGTCCTTCATAAATTTTGGAGTAATTTACAACGAGAGAATTTCGCAATCTCCTACATGTTTTTGTGTTTTGTATTGATGTCAGAGTAAATACAACGTATGAAATATTCATATAAATGTCGGTCAAATCAAGTGCAAAAACTCTGTAAAGGATATTACCCACAAACATTTAGGAATAGCAAAACTACCGTCAATCACACGTACTGACGCGTTTTGACCTCCCATGGTCATCATCAGAGTACGACGGCAAACTGAAAAGCCAGGATCAAACCGCAATGAATATATATAGGAAACAAAATTATATATGCAGGTGGCACCTCTAGCAGACTCGTATACATTGCACTAAACTGAAAATGTCCGCTGCACAATTTATATTCAGTCATGAACATTAAAGTTTTTGTAGCTTTCGCAACATATATGTATAGGTCATATATTTAAACAATATTTTATTGCGCGAGTAGTGGTAAAAATACTTAAAAACAAGTATTTTAGCTGAAGTAAACACCAATCCCACTGTGTTTAATCAGCCGTCGAATAACGTGGCAGAACTACCGTCAGTCACACTTATTGACGCGTTTCGATCTACAATGATCATCATCTGAGTACGAAGGCAAACTAGCGTGGATCAAACTGCAATGAATGAATATAAAAATTAAAATTAGATATGCGACTCTTACTGCTATTATCCTCGTAAACATTTTACTTGAGTGAAAATATCGGCTGCGCAATTTCTATGCCGTCACAAACATTAACTTTTTCAAGCTTTCGACAGATATATTTAGGTTATACGGTTAAACAATCGTTGATTGCGCGAGTGATGGTAAAAAATTATTAAATCAAGTTTGCGAGCTTGGGATTGGTGTTAACTTGATGCACGCAAACTTGACTTAAAGTATTTTTACCACCACCTGCGCAATCATTGATTGTTTTAGTGCATTACCTATATATATATATATATATATATATATATATATATATATATAAATATGGAAAAAGATCAAAAAGTTAATATTCGTGACTGCATAGAAATTGTGTAGCCGAAATTTGTAATTAGGGACAATGGTTGCGAAACCACTATTGGTGAGGGCCGCATATCTAATTTTGCTTTGTTTATATTTTTATTGCGGTTTGATCCTCGCTAGTCTGTTTGCCATCGTACTCTGTTGATGATTATTGAAGGTTAGAAAGCGACAGTACTTGTGATTGACGGAAGTTCTACTATTCTTAACTGTTCGGGGATAATATCATTTGTAGTGTCTGTACACATGATCTGACTGAAAAATATATGCATGTTTCATGCGTTGTATTTTTTCTGACATTATATAAATACACATACAGCTGGGAGATTTCAAAATTCTCACTTTGTAAATTACTCCAAAATTTATGAAGGTCGTATCTTATAATGCGCATCCAGTAAGCGTGAAACGCTTGCCTCTGCTGGTTTACATATTTGGATCATGTCGGATTTTATGTATTCTCCTGTTTCCAGACAAACTAACTTGTTAATAGATACACCATGCCTAGTGCATAAACAATATTCCCTGACTGGTTTTGCAAAACGACTCACTTAGCATCGAAATTTAACCCATGAAAAATTATATTGTCATGTGAAAACTATTTATGCATACATCTGCAACGGAAGCAATGGAAAATGGCGAATTTACACAATTGACACCATTTTATGCTGCACTTACATGAGGTTGGAGCTTTGAGCAAACGGTATCATTTGATTGACGCATACGTTTATTGTTTACACGTTAGAAATGAACAGAAGCTAGCCGGTGAAATTTTCCAGACGAATCCATATTTTAGCGATGTTTAAATCAACCTACCGTTTTGGGCTTGCTGAAAGTAATCATGGAAACTAAGATATTTGTTCATGAGATTAAAGTGAAAATTGTTCGCAAGTTTTAAATAGTATCAAATTGACCAAAAATTGCCGAAATAGAGCAAATAAATCAATTTAAACCAATATTTCAGCTAAAGATTCGAAATCTGGTTTTTATAGACATCAATAATTATGTTTTTGTAGTAATAATATCAATATTAATTAACCTGTACGTTTTTTTATATTCCAGTTGGGCAACGACCTGAAGTATTTGCAAATTGGTATAAAATTGGCATAATTTTTAAAGTTTTACATTTATGCCAAAGAATACATTAAAAAAGGACTAATCTTTTTGAATTATACGCATCATATGTTCTCGTTACTGGTTATGAGGAGTCGGTATTTCGCCTCAGGTCTATTATATATCTGAAAAAAATTATGTAAGAAAAAATAACCATACATTCTCCTAGATTTATTATAGTCAAGGTTGCGAATTTGATTTAAACACCAGACCCATTAAGTATTTACCTTCATCAGAATCAACAAATAATTGTATAGTGTAGAAAAGGCAATTCATCCAGTAGACCGGCTTCGTCCTTAGTCAGAACTCACCATGTACTGGCCAGAATTTGTCGCGAACATGGTCCGAACCCGGGGCACGTCTGCTTCGGAATCTTTTGTTCTAACCACTGAGCCACCCTGTCGGCGGCAAATTCTGGCCAGTACATGATGAGTTCTCAATAAGGACGAAACCGGTCTACTGGATGAATTGCCTTTTCTACACTATACAATTCTTAGTTTATCCTGACAAATGTAAGTACTTAATGGATCTGGTGTTTATATAAATTTCGCAACCTTGATTATAATAAATGTTATCACCGCCCGCACAACCAATATTCGTTTAATTCTCCTAGATTGCATGTTTTCCCATTATTTTATTTGACTGAAAAATAGAAATCACAGTTAATCACCATTCAGTTTGCGACACCTGATCGTATTCCCTCAAAAAATATTGTGGGCTCACAGTAAACCGTAACGATTTTATGCTTTTATAGGTATATAAATAGCCTAAAATTAAGAATATGTCTTCTGAACACCTGCTGTTCTGCCCTTGATCAACAACGCATACATTAACGAGATTGTTCATGCTGAGTTTTAGCAAAAACACATTTACCTATATGAATTAATGCATTACTAGACACTTCATGTCTTATGCGTAAAGAAATATATATTAGTTTGTTACGGTCAACAATCAACAATTTACATATAACATATATGTATAATATATCGCATTGATTTCAATCTAGCAACGATAGTTATAAAAACTAATAGAGAATTATAATGTGTGTAATATTACATAATTTTATCGAAGCGACAAACATAAATTTAAAATCATATTGTATTATAAGACGGTTATAAGTATAAAAAATAACACTAGCAAATGAAACACAGTTTTAGCTTTGAACGAGTATTAAATTCTAATTTTACCATACATTTGTCAAAGGAGTTAACTGCACAAAATTTTAAGGTACTTACTGACACAAAAATCGTGTGTATAAATGGGTTATCTAATTAACAAATAAATCAATCCGTTAAAGTTAGCTAAATATATATATATATATATATATATATATATATATATATATATATATATATATATATATATATATATATATATATATATATGAAAATTAAAAAATTAAAAATACAAAAATATTTGGTATAATTTACTCAATTACTAGAATGACATTATTAATTTTGAGTTTTCTTTCAAAATGTTTACGCAATGGATTTGTGCAAACTATTATAAGGTTTTATTCAGCCTTAAGAATGAATAATATTTTGTAAGCATAGCATTTCGCAGAATCAATTATATTCGTATTTTTTAATGTTTAGTTGATTATAATGTTTCTGTCAAACTTTGCAATGTTTACGAATTCTCACTTTAATGAAAAAGAGAAGATATTCCAATTGATATTTTGCAAGGAACTTCCTTTTTACTATCAGAATTTTCCCTTAGCTACCTAATTATTATCATCTGACTACTTGCCCTTTAATATTGATATTTCATAAATGGATCTTGGCACAAATCGTTTTCCATTAAGAATCGATAAATTTCGGTATGACACTCAGCACCGGCTGCGTCATTCATTCCTGAGTATCTAGTCATCGTTGATATAACCATTCAAGACTGCAGTTTCAGCAATTACTATCACTTAATAGATTTTAAAAGAGTTCGCCTCGTAGCCATATTTGCCACATAATCAAGCAAAGCTTTTGTTTAATCGTGGAAGGCTTACTTTTTCAAAATAAAGCTCTTTGTCTTCAGATAATTAAATCTAAAAATATTTACCGATTAAGTAATTAAAATTTCTACACGAATTTGGCTAAAGATAAATTACAGAGCTTAAAAATAACGATTCAAGACCGCGAAAACGGCTCTACAGTTACGACGTTTGATATGAATACGCCAAGCAGTGGTCTACCTTTACTGTTTCAACATTGTCCATAATTCTGTGAACGTCTTCAACTCTATAACAATATTTGATTGCGCGGGTGGTGGTAACAATTATTTAATCAAGTTTGCGAGCTTGAAGTAAACACCAATCCCATTGTATTTAACCAGTCGTTGCGTTGCGGCTGGTGGTAGTTTTGTTATCTTGTTCGACGACTGGTTAAATACAATGGGATTGGTGTTTACTTCAAGCTCGCAAACTTGATTTAAATAATTGTCTTCAACTCTGTTGTTTTCTACCGCAAGCGGTATCTGGCCCATTGTAACGTTCGATAAAATAAATAAGTTTTGATTATTTTATTTTGAGTGAAGTGAATTTCCATATATAATAACAAAAATACTTCAGCATAAACTAGTAATACAGCCACATTCTATTTATTTTGATATAAATAGGTAAAAAAGTTAGCTGTTGCTTCTATGTAAACAAGTATCGTAGGCACGCAATATCGAATTGTAAATCAAATCAACCAATCAACAGAAGAAGATGGTCCGTAACAATTATCTCCGACATGTCTAAGTTATCACAAGTAAACTGCATGAATCAGATTCCAGATCTTTCTAACTCGTATTACTGTACGCATTCAAAACTTAAATAAAGAATATCTAAAGCATGCATGGAATAAAAAAATTATCTTTATCTATATCCATCCAAGCATAGCAATATATTAACACTTTTGTATATGTTTATTTGATTTATGGTTGTGGTTATGTATTCGTTTGTAATATAGACTTGATTTTATTATAGTTTTTAAGGCTCCTCGCCATCATATAATAAAACATTATTATCCTTTGTTAATCTAAAATAATAAATTATTATAACAAACATGTAGACAAGTGTAGTCACCTAATGGCGATCGGAAAATTGTGTTAAGTACCCTAAATTCGCATGAGTTCAATTTTGATAATGTAAAGTTGAAAAGTCATCAAACTCATTCTTGACCGTTTATCGGCAAGGTGGCCCAGTAGTCGGAGCACCAGATTCCAAAGCAGACGTACCCAGGTTCAAGCCCTGACCACGGCAAAGACTGGGTAGTACGTGATGGGTTCTCAATAAGGGCGTAACTGATCTACTGGATGAATTTTCTTGTCTGTATTATACAATTCTTAGTTTATACTGACAAATGTATGTGCATAATTGGACGGGTGTTTATATCAAGATCGCAACCTTGATTATTTAATTATCTAAACCGTTGTCATATATGAAAGTTAATCCAGATATATACTATAGAGAATAATAATATTCCAACTGACGCAATATCTGGGTATTCATTAAAAAACTATTTAAGAAAAGTAAAAACGTTACCTATAACTGAATTGGCACATTCACTAATTATTTAAAAAAATATGTCATTGGAAATATGTTAAATTGTCTTTCTTGAAGGCACGATGCAATTTTTTTCGAGAGAAAAATGTTTCGCTTCAAATTCTTCTCTGATTTTACAAAATTTTAAAAGAAATATTAAAATTTCTTTTCAAGTTTTCTAAATCAGTTTTTGATATAGAGGTAGAAAATTATTTTTATACTGATTTTGGTATATACTTTTGGTCCTATTTGAACTAATTTGTTACTAGGTACGCAACACCAAATACACAATGGCATATATAATAGAACTCCGTAACAAACAATATAGAAAGAAATTCTACCTTTTTTTTCAGAATGCATAAAAAATAATTCATTTAATCCTTAACAAATTTCCCTTAAATTTGATTTGATTTACATAAAAAATTGACATTTTATTATTTTATTTTGTTTCGAAAGTAGTAGACCATTTCTAAGTGTCCGAAATCACTAAATTGTAATTATCGCAAACATTATAGCATCATAAATTAAGGTTACAGCCTGAATTTAACCGCACAGAAAATTTGGAAGGAGAACGTTTCGAGATTATCAAATGGTACAGTTTTTATTTTTCTTTATAGTGTATACATGGAAACGTACAGGATTAAGTTATTTCAAATGCAAAGCCATATGCATCTCTAATGACAAATAATATACTTAAAAATAAATACTTATACTGTGAATTCGGAGAGAGCTAACAAAATTAATTTTATATAATAGGCTTGACATACGTAGAAGTAAGTTGGCTTATTTTACAAAAGTCTATGGCAATGATAAGTAGACAGTAAGCATTAAATAAACGAATTAATGGGATGAATTGTTTGACCATGCTAATAACGGTATAATCAACTAATTTTAAGTGAATTTTTATGCTAATCTATAATTTATTTACGATATTTACCGTGTAAACTTTATATAATTTTAGAATCACAATTTACGAAAATTAATGATAAGCATAGAATTCAATGATATTTGAAACTTATTTTAACGAACCGGGTATACATTTTTGTGTGGTATGCATTTAAACATATCGATTCCAACATATAAACGTGAAACCTGAATCTAATTTTCCCGTTCAATAGTTTATGACATTCTTTTTAAATCTGCTATTGTGATTATTGTACTGTGTATTGTTGCCTGAGGATAGTGCTGGAAAGTAGGCACCGAAACGTCGCCAGTAAACAAAGATGTGATAGAACCGCATTTCCATTGGAACGAATAATAACTCAACCCGATCAAAGACAAAACAAAATTGGAAATTGTGATCAATCGGATCTTTGTGAAACTGTCCGTGCACAGCTATAACCCGCGTACGCCAAACGCGGCATTGGAATATATGCAGCTAGCACTCCGAAAAAAATTCAAAAAATACTAGTGTATGACATTTATTACCTATATAAAATGTATACAAATTTTATAGATTAGTCACCCACAAACAGAGATGGTCATTTACTTCCACGCGAAGATTAGTCAATATTGAATTTTGAAAGTGCTTCTGCATTAGCGATTAAAAAACAATTTATATTTTTGCATCCTAAATGATCGTTATATTACCATTCTAAACACGTCGGACTTACGTATGATAACAAATGTTATATCATAATTCTGATACAATTTTTGAAAGCTCGCTCAAAATAGTTCTGAAAAGCTTTTGTCAGAGTTTTGTATTGGAGAACCTATGGGTATTCAAACGTTCATGAGCAATGGTTAGATATAATCCTCTTTTACACAAAATTTCTTCTTTTGTGCTTAGTAGCATATAACGTTTTTTCTAGCATTCTTTAGAACAACCTACGAATGGATGAATACGCTGAATGATATTCCTTATCAAAAACAATAATATATGGGCAGATTAAATACATTAAATATTTTGGAGAATTTATAAATGGACTACTTAGGTTCGCACTAAATGTTTGTGTAGTTTTGATGGTGACATGTGAAATGTTTCCTCAAAATAATTGGCAACGTATTTCTCGCATAACAGAGAAGGAAATGAAAGCGTCTTTAATTCTCACTTTTTGATGCAAACAAACTATGCATGTTATAAAAGGTAGATACTTTGCCGCCACACTGGAAAACGGCTATAATTTGCTATCTGAAATCTGATTTAGCAATATAACTGTTTAAGTTTTCGATCAAATCACGTGGGATAGTCAATCATCTTGAATGAAAAACCGTTGCAACTCGAATACATGTGTCAGGTCAAACATTGAAACAACATCCGTTATTACGCAGTATTTACTTGAAATTTTGCACATATGTTCACCACGTATTACGTTTAAAATGATTACTAAATAAAGAACAGAAATGCAATGACAATACATAAGCGTCGTGTGGGTTATGATTATGAGTGAATATTTCAAATAATATTTAAACTGCATGTTTGAAATGGTTTTTGAAAATAAATGAGTGTTGTCAGAAAATATTTTATTTTGAAAAAATGTATTATTTATATCCTTTTTGTAAAATATAAAATAAATCTCGCCTAGATTGTCATCTTTCAAAAGGCTGTCTGATGAGATTAGAAGTTATTGCGGTTATTATGTCATGTTAATATTTCTCGTAAATAAAAATTTTCTCAGTTATTACAATGTACTTATTAAGCATCGTTATATTAGTGATTTTTTGTAAAATATATATATACATATAAATTACAAAGCGTGAATTAAAAATTTATGTATTTTTCAACTAAATTGAATATGTGTCAACTACTGATCAATAAATGATTCCATTACTTGTTATATTTAGCTTAAAATTCGTTGTGTTAATTGATCACTGAGAAAAAAATATGCAGCGCATTGGTATTTTATTAGTGACGAAAAGTACTAATTCTTTTGTTCACCTGGCGCCTACCTGCACATTGGTGGAAGTAGCTGGAAAGTTTTAACATAAAAATGATAAATTAACATATTTCTGTAGGCATACATAGATAGATTATTTGTCAATCAGAAAAATAGCTTAATCTAGTGCCTACCTCAGCGTGCCCTGACCGGATGGAAGAAATCTAAGGTATACATTGTACGTGTTCGCATCTATACAAATGTGTGAAGAAATTTCGTTGTGCATTTGTTTAAATTATTATTTTTTCCATTGTAATGCCAATAACAGGAGCGCTTGACTGATGCAAAATCTGCCAATCAGAATACAGTCAATCGGCTACAGAAGTCAAGTGTCAATCAGAAAAATTCCGATTCACTGGCATTGTCATCTAAAGGCAAGCTATTAGCTGGTCGTCACGGAGACACAACTGAGAAGGCACCAGTCGCCAAACCGGCACCAGGCGGAGGACAGGCGGCGAAAACTAAGCCACAAAAAGTGTCAAAAATTGACAATTATAGTCGATTTTTGTTTCCTGCCTGCTTTCTCCTGTTTAACTGTTTCTACTGGTCGTATTATCTCGTACTGAGGCATGAAAATTAACCTTGTCAAATATGATGTTTCTTTTAGAAAATTAATTTCGAATGATTGTATATTTAGACTCAGGTTATGTGCCTGTATCTAATGCCAGATTGTATCAATTAAATCCTTACAGAACAAATAAAGATCAACTATTCAGTCACACCGCAGCGAAGTTCAACAAACACTCTATGCCATAAGCATAAAAAGAATTACTATAGAAAACAAAGCTTGTATTAAATTAAGCGTGGACCTCATATTATTGACAATATGGCGAGAAGAATTATGTTAAAATTGTATATACCGTTTTTATTTCACTACCAATTATGCGTACTTAATTAAAGCGTATTCTTATTACTTACATTAGATGTTCCTACCATCTCTGATTTCCAATTAAATTTCATTGGTTTTGGCAAACAGTTAATAAAATATTTGCCGTTGTCTAGCTGCATTAGGCGAATTCAATAAATTCTAGCACAATTTCCTGAAATTCTGTGCGACTGAAATGCAAATATGCAGAAAAGTACGGATTTTTAAAAAAAACTTATATTTTTCAATAAGGTTAAAATATTGGCCAATAATATTGGACTTCACACTGAAACACCAAAAGATACTTGATTATTTTGAGCCGTGGTGTTGCTAGTCACATTATTATACCAAAACTAGTATTTTTGTTAATTGTTCAGCTTATATAGAACGACAGCATTCTTCTTACTTCCGAGGGACACAAGCTGTTTTAAGGCAATGCAGTATAACAAGAAATAATGATTTTCCTGAATATAAAAGTGCTTAGAAACTACACGGATTTCACAAATAAATATGCATCATTCCGAGTGAAACCCCTTTAAACAATATTAAAGTTATGGGATGTGTCGAAAGACAATGTAATTTACAGCTTGCCACAATGCTATTAAACATGCTAAAAGCAAAATTTTACCTACGGTTACAGAACCAACTCACGTAAGAGACTGTTATATGTGTTGTTTGTCGGTTCTTAGTGATACAACCTAAGCGGTATCTTGAGCAATCGGACTTCAGATGCGTTTTACGTAAAATATTAGGTCGTAATGTGACAAGGCGATTAAACTGCAATCATCAATACGTTTTAATTTATTTTACTAAAAGCAACTTAACTGTGAACTTAAACTACTGTTCCAATAAAATGGCCTGCTGCTGAATTAGATCTCTAAATACTCAAGCATAAATTGATTCGCGTCTAAACCGTTTTTGGAAGAATGAAATAATTTGCTAAATTTTTATATTAATAATCTAATTATCTACTAATTCACTAACTTAGTTTAACTGAACGTATTTGAAAATTTAAAATGATCATTTACATTTTTGTGAGATTGTCTCATGAATAATATTCAAATCAAAGAAAAATGTTTGATTTTAACGCCACATAGTTTAGTATGATTAGCTTAGTTTTACATGAAGTTTATCGTTTATTAGTTTAGCTCAATTTTATTAGCTAAGGACGAATTTGTCTCTACAAGCACCGGAACTTTGAGCAACTATTGCACAAATTTTGAGTTGACTGTTGTTTATAACTGATTTGCGTGACTTATTTTTATTTGTTAATTTGTTTTTGCTCTAAATGATTTTACGAATGTATCTTGCAAATAATTCACTCGTCAGAAGTTTCAATTAATTGTTGTTCGATGAAATTTTAAGCTAACGATTTTACTGTGCTCTATTTAAATTGACCTCAGATTCTCTTTAGCTTTATTTTTCTCTGTTTGGAATTTTTTAAAATCAGCTAAGGATTAAGCAAAATTCTGGTGATAGAAATTGAAAGCTAATTACATTTTGTAAACGCCCCGACTTCAAGTAAATGCCGTACGACGTTGCAAACTCGGTTAAGGTGCTCTGAATAGAGATTAGTTACTGATATGGGGGCCCTTAAGAGGGCCTGGTAATGCGTTCTGCTTGAAGTCTTCAGAGTTGAAGATGTCCTAGAGCCTTGGGTGGACTCTGGTTGAGTTGTCGCTCCCGTGGTTGAGCTGTAATCGCGTTGTGTATGGTGTCCTGCAGGTCCTGCACTCAATTGGCTCGTCTCTCCGGTATCACGCAACAAGATGAGTAGGTATTGACAGCCGACAGAGCGCACACGTATTGACAGCCGACAGAACGCACACGCGTGAAGCAGGTAGAAGGCAAATGCCACAACTGACTTGCATGGTAAATTACCGTGCTTAAATAGCATGCAATATGTGTACTTGCATACTATTGGTTAAACGTGGTTAAACGTGGTTAAACGGCAATTTGTTTTTTCTCATTGGTGCAACGTAAATAAATTTGAATTTAATTTACGCAATATGTCGGCGATTGATTTGTGTCGTTACAACACTTTCCTCTCTGGAAAAAAAAGAAAAAAATATTCCTCTCTG
>JAQBSW010009378.1:0-29135 GCA_029291075.1 Eudiplozoon nipponicum
TTTACTTTACTTTACTGCGGCTGACTCCTTTTGGAGGATAAGCCAGCTCCACATTTCATGGAGTTTCTTGGGAATTTGGTACAAGTGATGTCCCCTCACCACTCGGCTTTTTGATCGAGGACGCACCTCTAGCCTTTGCACATCCAAGCGCAGTCTGCAAGGCAGCAGTAAATAGTATGGTTGCCGGTGGCTGTTGAGAGCTCATTCGCCATTCGGAAGTACGGGGTACTGTCCAGGAGTCCATGTAATCCTGTGGCTGTTGTCCCCTTTTGTGGCGGGGAACACACGCCGCGTCATGGTGCCGTCGTCGGGCTCATGTGGTATTTTATAGGAGATCCGATTGCCGGTCGGAAATCCACCACGCCCTGGTGACACCACCGCCATAGCCCCGTTAGCCCATGTACGATCGGCCATCGAAACATGGTTGACACCGTCGTACCACGTTGAGGAGGGGATGGTCTTTACTTTTACTGAGTACGGAATGGGTATGCAGCAAGCCATCTGATCACGCCCGAGAGAAAGGGCCAAGTATTTACTGGTCACAACTAAATAGGTGCCCAGACACGAGACATTATACTTACAATCATCTCTTGGGCAAAACGTGGGCGCAGTGTCTCGAGTATTACGTGATCTCGCATTACGAATGTCCACTCAAGCCTTTAAACAATGTAACATAAAACAGGCAGTACAGTAAAAAAGATGCAATTAGGAATTAATACTTCACTACCCAGAGTAACTATTACAACTATTCGGACAGTAAATGAACAATAAATCAACTGTTCTTAGGGCAAAGTCGAGTAAAAGATGAAGCCTATTCCACCTGTGGATACGCTAAATAGACGTAGAAGGATTTAGATTAAATTTTCCTCCTCTTAGTTGGTCTGCCGGTCAAGCATGATGAGTACCATCTGGCCGGAGCTTCAAGGTTTCAGGCGTCATTAAACGCTTTCGCACGTTGCCTGTAAGCCAAGGCACTGTCTCCACGGATATTTCAGGAGCTAGAATTTGGACATCACCTACTTTCGGAAGCATAAAATAGGTGTTCAATGAGCGTCATGAGCTTAGTCCTAGTATCTCTTCAAATCTGGGACACCCATTGCTATAAAAAGCCAGTTTACCTTCGCTCATCAGCAAAGTCAGCAATTAATAAGAATTAAAAATCGGACGCTTTACTGCCACAAAAACAAAAAAACAATCATAGTTAAGTGAGGGCTGCAAAAGAACACCAGTTTGCTAAACTTTAATTAGGGTGAATGATCTAAATTTAGCTTTCCGTCTTTTAGATGGTCTGCAAACCAACGATAACAGGTACAATCTTTCCATAAAAGTTTATTTAAAGGTACCGTTGGCCTGTTTCCTTCATCTGTCTAAATTTATCCTCCAAGTCTGGCAAGCTGGCTTTATTTCGTCAGTATCCATTAAAAACGATACTATTTGGGCAGTAAAACCAACTTCTAGATTTCACCCAGGAAAGGGAGGCTTTTTTCACCATATTACAGACAAAATTTATTCTACCAGCACATTGGATCGCTTACAGAAACAGAAAAAATAAAGAGAGATAAAACAGCTAAGCCGAATGTACACAAAAATGGTTTAAATAAATAATGTCCCATCGCTTGCAGACAAAAGGACACCTGCAAGTGATCAATTGCAAGGAAACTATCATTTTTATTGAAGTAAGTAACGGTAATAGAATCCATTAATGTTTATTTACTTTATTGTTGGTATTATAGGCGTTGCGCAACTAGTAATAAATTAGTTCAAATATGACCAGAAGGATAAAACAAAGGCTGCACGAACGGAAATTATAATCTTGTGCACATTCTTTTTGTGCTTACTGGCGACTCATCAGTAGCAGACGGTATTACGCCCTTTAACCACTATATATTTGGTCGAAGTATGTGGAATAATAGGACGGTACAATCTCCTAGACGAATGTGTAAACCTGCAATAGTGAAGCTAACATCATCTAAAGTCAACGACAATGCGACTTCAACGCTAACTCTAACTATATAATATATATACCGAGTCTGTAAAAGATACTAACAATATGGCTATTGTGTTAGTAACCAATACCAACATTATAGTACCGAAAGGGTACATGGTACTAACACTATGGTTTCCGAGTCGGTACATGGTACCAACCTGATGGATATCAATTTATGCTAAAGTTTACCGAAATTGAGAATTGCAACTATTTCTGAACACCTGTTACTCCACTAAATCCATACACTCTGGCCTTGATCGATATCTATTATCACATTCGTTTCGTGCTTACTGGCGACTCATTAGTAGGAGCTGGTATTACGCCATAGAACGTTTTTATGCATGAACATAAACTTGTAGTTTTCGAAGAGTTATGAATGATATTACATTTAATATAAACTTACTTGCTACAATTTGACCACCAAAAGCAGAGCTGCTGATATTATCGCCACCACAGATAGTACTACGTCCACCATGACAAACTTGGCGACGAAAATGGCTGGACCGTTTAGTAGCCAATAATACAAGCCGCCTTGCTGAATAAGATGCTGCTGATAAATCAATTTGAGTGCGCTTTTTCTTCAGTGCTGCAAGAATTGATGCCTTTTTACTTGGCGATGTATGTTGACGAAGAAAATTTTGATTGCCAGCAGAGTTTCTGACAATCTCACTAAAACGCATTTTCTGAGGACGGTTACGCGAATACTTGAGTCGTGGATGGTATTTTACTTTCAAGGCAGATACACGACCGAATTTTGAGTCATAGACTCGAGCTAAAAAGGATAAATGGTAAATAGACGGTGCGCCTTGTCTTTGTCACATCAATTAATCAATGTTAGGTTTATACAGACAATATATATAATAAAATTCTACCATACTTTGTTAATCACATATCACTTCGGAATATAACATGCTGTCTGTTATTTAATGAGAGGTCGCGGATAACTAATGGGAACTTTGGGTTGGAAACGATGCCAAATAGACTCTACCTGAAGGCAAGACTGACCAAACAGCATAAATTTTTATATAACTGCAAATGTCATGTTGTACGCGAATTCGGTTGTACAATAGAATAGTTCCAAGACACTGAAGCAAATTTGCCGCTATTTGAGCCCTGGTCGGTACAATCCTGAAAAATACTTAATCAATGCCCAATAATGGAGAAATCGGACTATTATCTGAATTTAATTTGTGATATTATGCTTTGTTAAGTTTATGCTGACAGAGTATATATATATATAGAACGTTTTGTCTCAGACAAAATAATTTCCTAAAAACGTATTGCCATATAGATATCATAAACACGCTACTCAACTGTATCATATTGTCGCCAGATCCTCCCAATTCTTTATATGAGACACATCGTAAGTACTAAGATTGGTGAAATGCAGTTATAATATAAATATCGAAGTTAATAATGTCCAGCCACTTTCATTCTGGCATACATTTTAACTGCGAGTCCAGTTATACACCCGAGTTGCCCTGGAAGCGAGGCGAGCAAGATATATTGAAGGCATTCAAAGGAAGCTCTTTAAGTAGTACAAATAGCGTTCCTTGACCTAATACCAACGAAGAAACTAAAAAGCGGTCAGTGTTCAATCTGTTCCTTTTTGGTCAGTGCTTTCCAGGAAGCATCAAGACGGTGTAACATAAAAAACGGCGAATAAACTGGATACAACTGGCCAAAGGAAAAATGCGGAAGTATTCCGAAGCATCTGGTACAGTATCCTTGATCGATAGATGAGGAAATATATTAAGAATCTCGCTACAAATTGTCAGCATCGCTATGATACCGTACTATTAGTACCTGTAGCAATATGACGTTTTAAGGCTACGATTAAATTCCGCATCTCTAACTCAAATTGCGATTCTAAATGTGTGTGATAAAACATATTTTCGAGAATTGGTATTAACACAGTCGGACAAGCAAACAGGACCAGTGACAATAAGATCAAACAAAATTTTTCTCCATTTGGTCCAATTGGTAATCGAACAGTTAAGCGTAACAAATTGAGAAGTACTCGACTAGACGAAATACGGCGGTAGTATAACGAGCACCCCTACTTCTACTCATAAAATTACCATCGCAACTACACAACATTGCACAAGCCTAATAAAATGATGCTTCACTGCCGAATAACCATGAAATTTGTGAAATGTTGGCGAACACTAGATCGCCTTTGTCCAATGGAGGATTGAGACTGTTTTAGCCTGACCATTGACAGCGTGGAAGCTTGACCACTGCAACTGAAAGAGTCATAAAATCCGAAGGACCACCACACTTATAGTAAAGCCAAATCTCAGTTGGTATTGGTCGTATTGCCGGTTGCTACTGATGAATAGCCGAAAGCGAAATGCATACACCAAAGAGATTATAACTTTCATCCTGCTTTCATTAACCTTTCCTGCCCATATGTGAAGTAACTCGATACTAGGTACATACATGCATGAGCGGAGGCGTAAATCTTCCACCCACCGGATTCTAAATGCATCTATGCGAATGAAGCATAAATAAAAAGATCTCTCCACGATATCTCATGTCGAGAATAATGGAAACTGACCACGAGATGGATGGTATTCCATACTTGTGGTTCCAAACATCAGCCGGAGTTGTCTCAGTGGCCCAGCCAGCAGGATGTGAAATCGGCCTTCTCAAGCAGAACTACACCCGACGCAATCGCCGTTACAAAACAAGGTCCGAGAATGATGGTAGATAAAATAAGGACTGAATAGAACAAGTTGATTCTCCGACGTTTGAGCTACTTTTCTGCAATTAGAACTTCATAGCCAACGCATTCGAGGTTAACAAACCGGCCACCAACATTTATCTCCACTCCGCAGAGCTTAACGATGTCCACAGCAAACACAACATCGACAATGTAATTAAACATGATTGGCACGACACATACTTGTCAATCAGTGTAGCTAAACACAGTAGGCTCAGTGAGTCCCTTACCAGTGCTAATTCAGGCCGATGAATCGATTTAACGGACTTTGACCAATCGGACTATTTTGGCCAGTACGCTATCATTGATCAAATCACACCGTAGCATCATAAGAAAAAAAGAATTGAAAGCAGTTTAAGTAAGGTGGGTCGCTGTGTGGTGGTGTAGCTGGACAGCACTGACTGTTTATTCTAATAACTATTGAAATAGAGAAGCTAGATAGGTTAATGACAATTATAATGGCTCAACAGACATTGATCCACATCGAAACTATAGTAAAATCCATTAACTGAAACAGTAGAGCGCTTGTGGTACGTTCTCGCGTCCTGAAAAGTGGACAACAATAGTCTCCTTATCAGAATGTAGTCGATTTCAGTATAATGACATCACTGCTCAATATGCATGAGCTAAATTGCTAGGACTTGTACCATAATGTCGCATGTGGTGCAAGAAAATTGAGTTCACTACAACCAGGTTAAGGCTAGGGACAAGATTTCAGAACCAGAATGGTTGAGAAATTACGATTCAAAGAAGCAGGTTGTCCACGCGGAAACAAGCATGGGCCAAACGAGCGTTTATAGCTCTCCTGTCAAGTAAGGAATCTATTAAACACTGAATAGCAGAAAAATAATATCACACCTATCCTAACCATCCCCGCATTGAAACGGTAGAGAAATCAAGTTTTCCCAGAGGAACCAAATTTCAAGCCAATTTTCATTATCCTAATTTCGAGCATCTACCATACAAGTGATAAAAGGCAAGGCAATAATTTGTGTACTGCTCGCCTGCTGATACTGTCTGGCATCATTATGAAATTTACTTTTCATTATTGTAGGTAGGCTACAAAAGAACATCAGGCCGTCCACTCTCAGTGGGTACGGATGATTTGTATTCAGTTATCTTGCAATTAGATGGTCGACCATGCAAAATTAACGAGGAAAGAATACTCCGACCAATTGTTTCTAAACGTCTCGTAAATCGCCTTCTCTCTTTCCTATCAGTACACGCACTCAGACCACGTTCAAATGAGGATCTGAACTTTGTCTGCTCGAGGTTGCTTAACACGCGTACCATAAATGCATTAACATTGCACGGAAAGCACACCTGACACCGACTCACTGCTGCGAAAACTAGGCACGCTATGCCTAGCACATAAAAGTATTATATTGTGCATACCGCATTACTGTTAAAATAAAATATAGCAAATTTGGTTCAATTAAAACACAAGGCCATAAATGCAAAAAATATGTTTTCATCAAAAATGGTATAAATTTACCTTTATTTCGATGACTCAAGCCTGTGGAGATCAAGGCATGGTTTCGACGTCTTTTTTCGCTATTATTTGGATTACTGCATGCGAAAATACCTCGAACTAAATTCGGCATATTTGAACATTTATTTAATTGAGGATAATCTCCGGTCTTCCCATCAGTCTTACCAAGTTCATTTTGGACATTAACCCCAGTGTCAATGCCTAAGTAATCTCCTTGGGCATCAGAACATAAGGCATATTTGGACAAATTTGGCTGAATTTTATTCTCCCGGTTAGTTTCATCTAAATAGTTTGGGTCAATATCACCATTGTCACTTAATAAGCTGTGCGGATTTGACGACATATCTTGACTTTCAGTTCCGGCAACTCCACCACAAATGCTATCTAAATCATCTTCTCTATCGACATCGTCATCACCACCAAGACCACCATGATTATCATCACCACAATCAACCATGTCCGTTCTTCCATCATCATCATCATCATTAGAAATCTTCTCAGTACTTGACTTACTGGATAAGCAAAGCTTCTCATCGTTAGAGGCACATTCTAACTTACTTTCTGAATTCAATACGTCTACACCTAGTTCCGCTGCATTTTCAACAATAGAGCTACGCTGCCTTAAAGATGACGATAATTTCAGGTAATTTACTTCTTGAGATCGAGCAACGCACGAAGGGTTTTCCACTGACGCAGTTGCACCATACAATCCAGACAGAGAGGATCTCAAAGCATTCACTTCAGACTGTTGAACAGTTCTTTTCTCCTTCTCTACTTCTGCTTCTTCTCTTTCTTCTTCTTTAAATAGGCACTCTTGTCCGTTTTCACAAATCTTTGGATTGTCAACCAAGCCAAGTGTGGGAAAGACGCGCTTTAGTTCTCGCAACCTTTTGCCTAAAAGCGGTGGGCTACGCTCAGGATTGCGAATAAGTGTATTTTTCTCCGAATTTGAAAGACTAAGAACAGATGTAGCAAGAGGGTGGTCACACACATGCTTATTCAGACAAATATCGTTGCATTCCTCGGATAATTTACAACTGTCTTCGATAAACGATGTGACAATATGCTTGTTGAGCGTAGTGGCTGGCTGCCCTCTAAGCAGTAGTTTAGGCTCTGAATAGTCATTGTTCTTTCGTCCATAACAAGCATCGCCTATCGACGATGAATTGATGTGTCGGTAACAGTTTAATAAGGCCTCATCATTATCTTGCCCCATATTCGTGTCTAGCTCTTGAATCTTCTTTTCCTTAGCTGAAGTTCTGTCTTTATTTAGCTTAGACTTGCGCAAAACCGAACTCAGCTCTTCGGAGGTCATTTCCCCAGTTGTGATACGCATAAAATTAGCCAAATTAGCACGGTCGTCCTCATCTTCATCTTCTTCGTCTTCCTCGTCATCATCCTCATCCGCCCGGTGATCTTCATTATCATCGATACCAACAACGGGTATCGCCTTATCCGTCTTATTCCTATTGATCATAAACATATCGCTGTCAATAAGTTCACATTGGCCAACCTCATCAACGTCCTCGTCGTCGTCATCATCATCATCATCATCATCGTCATCATCCTCCTCCTCTTCCTCTTCATCCACCTCATCATCGTCGTCGTTATCAATTACACCGTAATAAACGTCATCCTCGTGAATTCCATTACTATCACTGACTTCAGATGCGTTTCCTACAGACTGTTCAGACTGCCAATGAGATGGACTGATACTACGCTCAACATTGCTCTCCGATAAACCGCGCGTAGCCGACTGCAGCCTAGTTGAACGCCGCAAACAATCAGCCTCTTGATGACACTGGATACGACGCCGCTTGGCAGATGACGATACCGATGAAGAAAAGTGATGATCATTCTCGTCTTCGTCATCATCGGCATCATCAACTTCATCGTGTTTTTCATCATCTGCGTCTCTTTGTAAAAGCCTAAGTCGTTGATTGCAACAAGCACGAGCTGACCACGCGCCAGACTTTCCCTCTCCGTCATCATCTTCTTCTTCTTCTTCCGCTCGCTTTTCTTGGAGTTGACGCCATCTGATCGATCCAAATCTACTCACTTGATGCCCATTGCTAATGTTACTGTCAAGTTGAGCAAAATCTGCTGACTGATCAGGACTAACGGGCAATTTATCAGAGAGTTTCTTTACACTCTTAGACAGATCTTCTTCTTCTTCTGCTCTACAGTGGGTGTCCTCTTCAAAGACGAAAATATTACCATCAGACAATGTGACAAAACATGATTCCACGACCTGATCCATAGAGGTCAAGTTTATCAGTTTGACTTCGCCGGGTCGCACCTAAGCAAATTAGAGAAAGCCATTCAATAAACTTCATGGAGTCAGAATTAAAAATAACGAAATGTTAAGGAAAACATTTACAATAAACCATAAAGATGTAATGTATTTGCCAAATTTAACGTTTATGAACTAATATTAATCATCTACACAACACAACCTAGTCGAAGTCAACATTAGGCAACATCTGTATAGTAAATATATCTACCATACAGTTTTCGCCTTGCCTGAAGTTTGACTTGTAGATGCATAATTGAGCAAACAGTATTTTAGCGGGTGGTGATAACACATCTTTAAATTAAGCCTCCGAGATTGAAATAAACATCAATCCATTTGCATCTAGCCAACCGCACATCAAAACCAAGTTATCGCACATGAACTGACACATTTCGAGCTTCCAGGATCACAATCAGTGCAGCTATCGAGAGTTGACTGCCTGACTAAATCCGTGTATAGCTGTTGAGATACTCAGCTGACTGAGTGACTGTTTATTCATTATCACGCAAATTTATCGGCTTAATTACGAACACCAACTCTTTAAATATTTTTCCTGTTTGGTTTTGGAAGGGTAGAAAATTACGTGCTTATTGATTAAATTGGTCAGAAACTAGCCAACAATAACAATGCTTTATTTAAGATCACCCTGCTACACGAATTATATGCTGCATAATTTGATTTTCCCATTCAAACTCTGAAATTTATACATACATTTTCCTTTTTATTATTTCAGTGATTCAACGAGTAATACGAAACCTATAATGAAGGAGAGAGAGAGAGAGAGATTATAAAGACTGAAAAAGGAATATTGATAAAGATAGATAGATATAAAGACACACACAGAGAGAGAGAGGGAGAGACAGAAAAACCGACAGAAACACAAAGAATATTTGTCATTCTTTTATGTAAGAACTTTTGGTCTATGCGTCAAATTTTCTGGTGTGAATATTTCTTACATGATAAAATTTTAAATGCTTTAATTACACCGTTTATTGAATTATTTTCTAAAGAATTGTACAGTGAGGCTATACAACCCATCAATGTTCTGCTATTTTCCAGTCTCTAAATCCTATTATCGATGTATGATTCGTTTGTCATGTCTTTTTTCATCAGGGCTGGGGAAGTCGTACAAGCTGAATCGGTTAGACGGGAGTGGGCCTACACTACGCAAGACAGACTATGAGACGGGTCGGCTAAAGGATGACGGTACAATTTGTGGTGGCTCAACAGGCGTTCATCATTACAGGATCTTCATCTAACCTAGATCATTTACTTCATGACTCGTTTTCTTTTAACATTAAAATATGATTAGTTTTGACATTATTATTAGTAGTAGTAATAGTAGTATTTTCCATGTTCTCGTGGTTATGGGATAGTCAAGAATCAATTACGAAAGTTATTTTGTATTTCCGTTTTTGATGCTGAAGAAAGCCTCACACGTACGTAGCATCACACCAGCATAGTATACTTCTGTTTCTCTATCTCGAAGCCATGCAAATATATATTTAGGTTTGAGCTGTAAATGAACACTAACTCACTTATTCCCAGAAAGATATTAACAATGTCAGCCTACTCACTTCTATTGGCCTGCTTAGTGTGAGCAGTTTTGACAGAATGTATCATTCCGAGTTAGAAAGGCAAACAAAATGACAAATTATTTATCATGAAAGGTCGAGGCGCGTCAGTGCGTGCGACTGGCGGTAGTTTTGCCATGTTGTTCGACGACTGGTTAAATACAATGGGATTGGTGTTTACTTCAAGATCACAAACTTGATTTAAAGATTTGTTAGCACCACCCGCGCAATCGATTATTATTTAATTAAAATGCCAAACTATCGATGATGTCCAATCAATTTGGCTTACATTTCTGGTCCTATTTGAACTAACTTATTAGTAGGTGCACAACACGTAATACACAAATGTCTAGTTACCTTAGATGAAATCAAAACGGCAAGCAATATCACCATTTACATATAATGAAAAACAATTTGAAAGAATGTTCTGGACAATAAGTTTACCGGCATTCAAATGAAAAAGAAAATTATAATCTACATGTATATTTACAGGTTGTACACATGAAAAAAGAAAAACTTTAACCAGTCTTGGTGAACAAATAATTGCACGACCTAGAAATTCCAGGATTTAAACTCCTTATCGATAGAGCCCATACAAACACCCCTTATGCTGATCATAGTACACAATGAAGAATAAAATTCCGCTAATTAATCTGACGGAAATAATTGACAGAGCGATCCAGTTTCAATTAGATGAAAAAGACGAAAAACTATCACTCGTGCACGTTGGAGTAACAAAAGAAGCTGAAGGAATCATCAATTTAATCATAGCTTAGTTACTTTTGACTGGGTGGTATCAGACGACAGAAGTGAGGCATTTAGCGACAAAAAATACAGGATAAATTTATTTGCATTTTATCCTCGCTAGACACGACATTCGAAAAGACGAAGATACACAGAAATCTAGGGCAACACAGAGGTCAGTGAAGACGCTTGGCGAAATTTGTTTTATTGGCATAAGATGTTTTGGAACACATCATGCGAAACGCCAATATTGTCGCCAATTTATTGCGTGTGAACAAAACATGCCAACTGGCTATGTTATTGCTTTTATTCACGAAGGTGAATAAGTCAAATATCTTCGCTTACCTCTTCATAGAGGCGAAGCGGAGTATGCTCCGGTAAATGTACACGAGCTCGTAGCGCGGGAAGAATAGCCGACAGTCGTGTGCCTAAACGAATAGTAAACCATCCGATATAGTGTAGACTGCCCAATGTCAGTTGTGGTAACAAAAGGTTTTGAGACATCGCATTCACGTCTACATCGTCCGATAGTGTAGATAGATCAGTTGAAGAGACGTTCAAAGATGCCGCGTTCGAATCGGCTGATGCATTGGTCTGGAAATTTTGGTTAAAGAATATGTATAGTAAATTATTTAAAACAATTGTACAAAATTCAAGAAAATGTAGAGGATCAAAACCATGTAGAAAGCATTAAATATTGAGAAAAAATTTTTGAATACAGCATATGCTGCAAAGCAGTAATTCAAAGAAAACACAGCAAACATTTTACAAATATCACGAGAATGCATCGAAATCAAGCAATAGGAATACAGAACATCTTTAGTTTGAGCAAAGCCTCATGAACATATTTTACTTCTACATTGCATAACTTAAAAATATGAGGAATCCTCAAACAGCTTCTTCTGCGTTATAAGTAAAAACATCACAAATTCTAAATAAGATGATACTTAAGCAGGGTAAAAAAGTAAGCAGGGTTGCTAAGTTACACACACACACACACACACACACACATATATATATATATATATATATGTATATATATATATATATATATATATATATATATATATAGGCGCAGTATAAAAGTCTACCTTGAATCTTTTTGTACCAGAAAGGCTGAAGAAATGGAAGAAGCGTTCACGTCAGGTAATAGTCGCTATTTGTTCTAACTTATTCGCGCAACAGGTCCGAGAAAATTAAAAGTTAGTGAAGCTATAAATGATAGTAACAACCATTTAATAACCGATAAAATAAGTCGTCTTGATAGGCGGGCCGAACACTTCAAATATCAATTTTCTTGGGCAACCGCGGCAGTTCCGATTTCCGAAAGCATGCCTGCATCAACAGTGTGGAATTTTAGTCTCGAAGAACAATCAGTGTTAGAAGTATGGAATGCAATCCTATCTATTACAATCGTAGAGCCGCATGCCCTGATATATAGTCTTCGATAATGCGACTTCAAAGCTAACCCACAATAATATATATATATATATATATATATATATATATATATATATATATATATATATATATATATAACATGTATGAACTAAGCTTCACTACTACGGTTTATTCATTCGTCTGGAGATTGTACCGTCCTATTATCCAATATGCCCCATCCAAACATATAATGGACATAGGACGTAATACCGACTCCTACTGATGAGTCGCCAGTAAGCACGGAACGAATGTGCATGAGATTATACTTTCCTTTCATACTGTCTTTGGTATATCCTTCTGGTCACAACTGAACTAATTTGTTACTAGGTTCGCACCACCTAATATATACTTGCATATATATATATTAGTTCACCGCAACAAACAGTATTTAACTGTTATATTTTGTTGCATCTCTGTTATTTGCGTTCGCAGGTTGTCACTTTGCACTACCATTTTCGCCAATCTCCGATTGATCCCCATTTCCAAGCACGTATCAAATTTGTCTTCTTATTGGCTGGGTGCGGATGCGTCCCATACTTTCGAATGCTTCAGTACTGGAAATGAGGTACGATCTAATCTTCGTTGACTTGCAAATTATCAAAACGTTATTTCCCGTTCCATCATCACGCCTCTAATCACACATAAACAGTACAATGCTCAAAATAGCAGATTTAAGATGTATATATATATATATATTTGTAAAATTGCAGCAATTTCAAATTCCAGGAATACGTGATCTCATCATGTGCTTAGAAAGTTAGTTTGAGGGGGAGAGAGAAAGTATGGAGCATGTGTGGTATAACTGTACCGTTGCGAAGTCACGATAATTAAATGTAAAATTCAAAACGAAAAAAAACTTGATTGTTAACAAAAATGAAGCGAGTAGGCCGCAATGAAAGTTACCACGATAGAAAGAAACTGAAATTCAGTACGTCGCTCAGGTTAAGACATTTTAAATAGCGAAAGGAAGAGGTAGTAAGTGCAGAGTATAAGCAATCAACCCAAAAGGAATACAAAAACTAATAATATGCAACTTACACAATTAATTGCATATAAATTTATGTTAATATATATAAAATAAATAATTATATATATATATATATATATATAAAGTGTGAGTCAACAACTTATACAATTATTCATTTCTATATGTATATACATATATTCAACACACATCATATAAATTTCTCTAAACGCACAAATAAGCGTGTACAACTCATATATAATTATACATATGTATAAATAATTGTAAGCAACATTATGAATATATATTTATATAAATATACATAACTACACCTTACATAAAAATATATGAAACGCATAAATAACTTGGTTTATAAAACTCATAGATATTTATTCATATAATTATTTATACTAAAAGCAACAGTGTGAACCAAATGTCTCTAATCACAACAAAATTTGGTCTATCAACAGCCATATTTATATTTTATTATTATTATTATTATATATATAAATGCAACATTTTACGTTCCCCTATAAACACAAGTACCTGCGGATAACGATGAATATATTCTAAAAGACCATATTACTATTTATTCATTACATTAACCACAACTTATATAAATATATAAAATACATCTGAATATGTATATCAATGTAACTATAGATATTAGCAACCGTGTGAGATTAAAAATTGACAACCTTATATAATTCACGATGTATATTTAATATATCAGCATATGCACTTAATTATTTATATGCACACCATCTATCATAAACATTTATAAATCTGTGTACAATCTATTGAATAATGGTTTTGCGAAAGTTAAGAATAGAAGAAAATAGGAATTTATATCGTTCTAGGTCATTCTCAATCAGATTCCTATAAAAGGAGTCTCTTACTCAGGTTTATAATTAACTGCAGTTCATCCGCAACCAGCTTTCCGAACCTAGAAAAAGCTTCCGTAAATATTGCGCTTAGGATTTTTCTACCAATGTTGCATCCCTAACTCCATTTCCCGATTTCATTTCAATCGACTCCCTAATTAGTCTAGTTTATCTGCTAGGTGTGCTTAACGCAATGCGTCTGCATCAATCCCAGTCTATTTCGTGACCAGTTTCCCTTGAATGCCTAGTTATATCTGATCTTTGAATGTGTCGGTATTTGTAAGCCGTTTTGTGTTCCCCTCTAGAAATCTTTATCGAGTGTACGGTTTCACCTATATACCTGATCTTGCAACCTTTGCAAGGTATGAAACTGCGCAACCATTCAAGAAATGTTTGATTCTCTAATTAGCCTAGATTATCCGTCGCATTATCGAAGACTTTGTATGAAGTAAGCTTCATTATAGCAGGTTTACACATTCGTACAAGAGATTGTACCGTCCTGTATTCACACATTCCTCACCCAAATATGTAGTGGGTAAAGGTCATAATACCGGCTCCTACTGATGAATCGCCAGTAAGCAGAAAACGAATGTGCACGAGATTATACTTTTCGTTCATGCTGACTTTGGTTTATCCTTCTGGTCATATTTGAACTAATTTGTTACTAGATGCGCAACACCTAATACACAATTGCATATATATTAGTTCTCCGCCACAAACAGTATCTAACGTACCATCGTTGTTAAAATATGTTCAGCGCCAGTCAGACACAACACAGATGCAGCAATATCCTTCGTTGGTGGTTTGTAGTACTTTACAAATACTAAAAGATCCCGATCTGCATCGAAAGGTGGGAGGCACGCACCAGGCGGAGCTTCGGGTGGCAGACATTGCACCCAAATACCAGCCGTACTTGTATCTGCACTGGAAGAGCTAAGATTATGGCCTAAACCTAAGCCAAGGTTACCAGAGCTTGCTCCATTACCAGGTCCTGCTGGCCACATACCACCAAAACTACCACCAATAGCCGAGTTCCATTCAGAACTAACATTTCCACCTATCAAGCCTCTTCTAGAAGCATCGAATTCTCCGATTGGAAAAACTGGATTTGATAGTCCGACAACACCTGATCCAGTTCCGTTTATGCTTGATGAATCTGGCAATATCATATCAGCTGGACCTGCATTGATTGGCAAGCGAACATCATATTGGCTTCCTCCGTTGTGAAGTCCATTACTAAAGCCAAAGCTAACACCACTTCCAGGAACTGGTAGACAGCCTGCAGAAGCTAGAGTTTGCAAAGCTGAAATACGAGCATTTGGCGAGCCGAATCCATTCAACGATAGTGGCAAAACAACTTGGCTAGTGGTACGCTCACACGAAGAATCTCGCGAAATTTGAACTGAATTATTTAAAGTTGACTTTAGTTTTTCATTATCATAAATATCTTTCGTAGAATCGGTAGACATTAATTGAGAACAGTCAGCAATCCTTCCCAGTTTATCCGAAACACTTTCGAGCCGAGGATTTGTTTTATAGTGATGAAGCATATGCGGCAGATTATCGGTTGCACCCTCCACAGGCAAACATTCTGAGTTTCCAGAAACTGAATTGTCAACAGCCTTTATGATTGTAGGACTGCTTTTGTTCGGAGGAACAAGTATGAAAGCAGGTGGATTACCGACCAAAAGCGAACCCTGAGGAGCACCATAGGCTGAGTTTGAAAGTGAACGCGCAGAATATGAGACTGCAACATGCAATGATGATTGGTCAACACAGTCTGTCGAAAAACAACGCGTTTTGATTGAATTTTGCTGCGCTTTAGCTCGGCGTGTTTTAACCTCCTCGTCTTCGTTATCTGTTGCTGCAAAAGCAGATTCCGGGGGCAAAGTTGACGATAATTTACCCACAGACGAATAAGCATTAGGGCACAACCAGCTCACAGTCAAAGCTGGTGATTTAGATTTGTGCCCTCCACTGCCACTGGATGGTGGACGAAATGTGTTATTGCAGGACTCGAGCGAAGAAGGAGGGACGTCCAATGAACCAATACGAACAGCTCCATTACGCCTGATAGACGAAAAACAGATAATGTATACCAGAGAAACTCATAAAAAGCCGCTGAAAAAGAAAAGTTTAGGCAATTAACCACCGTTCAAATGTTCATACAGTTATTTTATTGTTAAAGTAAATGTAGCGTAAACACACTATAAATTGATAATGGCAAAATATAATAATATTCAGATTTTTGTCGATATCACACCACAACAAAGATTCTCCAATCAAAACGAAGCACACAGAAATCTGATCAATGTTCGATTTGATGGGAAAAAGGTTAAAATTATCTGAAATTTTGGCATAAGCGGTAGCTATTCATTTGTTTCATACATTCATTTTTTGGAGAATAGCTTGTAAAGAACACGCAAATCAAAACAGATTTATGGATTTGAAAAATCGATGCAACAGAAAAAATACAACATAGCAAAAAAGGACAAGAATCCTTGTCTAAAAAATAGGAGACAATTTATCTTTTATGAAATAATGATACTTTCTTAATTATGACTTATACACATAAAATAACCTTATTTCAACATTTAAGTGAGGATAAGATTCTTAACAATCTGTAGCAACTCAAGCAGCAAACGCAGTCCTAGTTAATTTTGATTTCTTGACACAGGTTCTTATAGAACACGCAGTGCAAGTGACCCAGATCAATTTCAGTGCATGCAGGAATACATGTTTAAAATTTACAGGGAAATCTTGGCCTCACCTCGGCTGGAGGCCCCAAAGTCGTATACGTTCTGGTGTCAGATTCAGTGCATCCGCCACCATCTTCACTAGAGCAGCCAATGTGTAGGATTTTAAAAATCGAATTCGTCTAGGCGGCACCTGATTCAGGTTGCATAAATCGAAACCCTAAAAGGTGAAAAACAAAGAGACATATATACATATATTTATATATACATATAGAAACATACAAAAAGAGAGTGGAATGTTATCCAGATTAAAAATCTGTATGTTTGACGTGGTCAGGATTTTCCAGTGGTTTCATGACTTGCACTTGTAGTTTCACAATAATCAGACTGATACTCCTTTCCGAGTACACGATGAATGTGTCTCCGCGACGGCTTGGTGCAGATTGGTCCTGTCAGTTCGAAGACATCAGCACTACTAGTACTAACCACTGAAATGAATGACTATCCAATATTGCTGACTGTCCATTGACGTTTAGGTGCTTTATGCACAGTAAATTCACAACAAGCAATAAAATACAGTACACTAATCACAAGGTAACACTTGTTGCAAATAATAAGTAAAACAGCCAGACATTGCGCGATTAATAATATCTAGTTTGGAAAAAGTGAAAAAGATCTCACAATAGTGATAGAAATACACGATCGAAAACATACCTGCCACGAAGCAAAATCTTCATCCAAAATTAACTGTGCACTGGAATATAAATGCGCTTCTGCCTTTGCCCGACGTCTGGCTGCTTCACAGCGTTTCTCTTCCCGAAGACGGTACACAAGGCCACCAGGAATCTCCTCAGGTGTGACTGGTCTTAACAAGCTAGGAAGACACGATTCTCGCATATACACTAGCATGTAGGCATTCGTACAAGACTCAACACGTCCAAATGCTAAACCTGAGGTGCCCGACGCTCCGGGTGCTGGATGTAGTTGTTGATTGTTACCGAATCCTAGAGAAGGAGGTTCTGGTAGAAAAGAACGTGGAATGTTCTTATCCTGAACACCAGACTTTATTGATGACAAACGGCATTGTTTTGCCTGAGTAGACAATAGGCCGCTGAATAGATCTTCTCGAATACCACCAAAATTCTGAGTTGACAAAAAACGCAAGACAAAAGTAGTTATAAACTTAATAACTTATATTGAAACTGAATAAACTACAGGATTATTGATATATTCCTGGGTTATGCCAAATATACTAGCTAAGAGGGTAAATAAAAAAAACATATTAAGATTTTATACAGATTTTTGATACCTAATTATACTGCAACATACACACATACAAACATTCATGAATTTATGTATGCATACATACATACATACATACATACATGCATACGCACATACATACATACATACATACATACATGCATACATACATACATACATACATACATACATACATACATACATACATACATACATACATACATACATACATACATACATACATACATACATACATACATACATACATACATACATACATACATACATCATCATGTCCAGCCATACAAAAGTCAAAAGTGACTAATGTTTCACTGCCATATAACCATAAGGAGTGAAAAAAAGTATATAAGTGAATTTAGACAAATTATTAGTGCGATTTACGAGAGAGAAAGAGAGGCAGAGAGAAAAGGAATACCTTGCTACAAGAAGTAAATTTATCAGGATAACTAACAGAAATGAGGCAAACTGAACCTCTCCACAACACCATTATGACCAAGTTAGCAATCGGGCAAGGCGACATTGTATCACGTCATAAACAAACCAAACCTCGCATCTAACTTTGCCCTACTACGAAAAGAAAGTTACGAAGATGATTCTACTAGACATCTGCAACAAGATCGCCACTGAGCTCGATTAAATGTCATATCGCTAAGGATTTCTAACCAAGAACTATGATGCGCACGAGGACCCCATCGTGGCAGACGAGTGGATCCTATACTACCCAGTTTGTGTGTATGTAACTTCAATTGTTTCTGCCATGTCAAAATCTGCTCACCTTGTTTCTTACGCTAATTTGGTGCTGGATGAGAGAACAGAGCTCTACTTGGCAATCGAAATGAGGGCATACGAAAAACGTGACCGAGCTAACGAAGTTGTTATAGCTTTGTTTGTTTTTCTAACGACGAGCTCTTATTGTCAGATTCAAAAATACGTCTACGGATGTCAACGTTAGTTATTCGTTGTTGGTAACCAACATGTGCTATACTTCGCAAAAAATGATTATCGAATGCCTGTAAGCGTCTCAAATCATCAACTCTAAGAGGCCAAATTTCGCTAGCGTATAGTAAGACTGCGCGTACGGATGCATTGTAAACACAACCTTTAAGGAAAAGTGAAATATTAGCGTTTCTTCATAAATGACGAAGGTTCGAGAAAGCTACTCTAGCTTTCGCGATCCGTATTCTCACCTCGTCGGACATATGACCTACGTTATTGATATAGCTCCCAAGATATGTAAACCTGTCGATTATGTCTAGATCTTCATTCTGCAGTCGCAACGTTGGAGTGAGTGGTGAGTGATCCTGCAATATTATCTTACATTTAGAGGGTGCGAATTTCATACCGAAAGACGGAACAACGTCTGTTAATCTATTCATGGTAGCCTGGGCAGCATCCTGATTGTCGAATAATAGTACGATATTGTCCGCATAGTCAAAATCGACTAGTTTATCGCCCGGGAGAACTTCAACTCCAGCATCCCGAATGTATGGAAGAGTGTTTTTCCTAATAGCATCGATTACAAAATTAAACAAATATGGAGAAAGTGAACAACCTTGACGAATACCACCACTGGTTGTAAAGTTATGCGTTTAATCGTTGTAGAGCATTTTACAGAGCCCGTAAAATATTAACAAATTTTATGGGCACACCAGTTTTCGACAAAATATGGAATAAAACATTGCGATCCACCGAATCAAATGCACCCTTGAAGTCTAGAAAGACGGCTATTGTGGGACGGTGATATAAATGTCTCTGTTCGAGAACTTGCCTTAACTTAAAAATATTATCTATACAACCTCGTCCTGCGCGGAATCCGGCCTGTTCTTCTCTTGTTTGTGATTCACGTGAAGCACTAAGACGACGTAGGATAATCGAAGCAAATAAACTTGATACGACCGGAGTCAAACTTATACCACGATGGTTATCGCACGAATTACGATTGCTTTTTTGAAGATGGGAATGATGGTCGACTCATTCCAGTCAAGTGGTACGGATTACTTATTCCATAGTAGGAAAAATTTTTGTCAACGCTCCTGAAATTATATCGCTACCATCCTTAAACAATCCTGGAAGCAAATCATCGGAGCCTGCGGCTTTGCGGCGTTTAAGAGATAGGATTGCATCGCGTACTTCTAACTCGGATGGTTCTTAGGAACCAACATCCCACACTGTTGATGCAGACATGCTTTCGGGAATTGGAACTGACGCGGGTGGTCATGAAAATTGATCTCTAAAGTGTTCAGCCCACCTGTCAAGACGACTTATTTTATCGGTTATTAAATCGTTGTTACTATTATTTATAGTTTCACTAACTTTTAATTTTCTCGGACCTGTTGCGCGGATAAGTTGGAACAAACAGCTGCTATTACCTGACGCGAAAGCTACTTCCATTTCTTCAGCCTTTCTGGTCCAAAAGTTTTCGAGATCGACTTTTAGACTATGCTTAAGTTGGCGTCTTATACTGCGACGAGTATTATTATGAGTCGAGCTAGGTGGAATTTGTCGCCTTATTTCGAGTATCTCCATAGATTTTACAGAGAGCCAGTGATTATTTATATGGGGGCCTGCTATGCCACATACAGTATTACCTGCATTGTGCATAGTGGAACTTACCTTGGACCAAAGTATATTCGGCTTTTCGCCATCCAGACCAGTTAGATTAGACTTTAGAATATTTTCCTAGTCTTGTCGGAAGGACGGTTGTTCGAGTTTGCCTACATCAATTTGGGGTTTATTCATAATTATTTTCCCGGAAAATTTTAGTGGAAATCTACAACGGATAAGTGCATGGTCCGAGTCGACATAAGTGTTCCAAAAAGAACGACAATCCTGGATGCAACCACACCATCTATAACTAATTGCTACATGATCTATTTGAGTCCACCGTTGTCCGGGTGCTGGAGGACGCCATGTAGCACAACGTATAACACTACGCCTGAAGTTTGTACTACTTAAATATAAACTATGTTCAGCGCAGCTATCCAAAAGCCGCTCACCATTATCGTTGCGCATCGATCTTAGAGTGTCTTCCACCTAAATGAAATTCTGTGTTGCTTAAGCGCCCAACTTGAGCATTCATGTCACCCATAACCAGGACTATATCTGAACTTCGTGCTTTACTTAGTAAGGAGCTTAATTCGGAGTAAAAATCGTCCTTGCTGTCTCCTGTGTTGCAATCGGTAGGAGCATATGCAGATACAACGAAGAGACAACGATGATAACGGTTTTTTGCTTTGATTTCAGTAGATGTATTTAAACATGCCGCACGCTATCGACTATTTAAAGGGATCCATTCAATTAAGCAAGCTTCAGCTCGCGCGCTAAGGGCAATACCCACGCCCCATTTACCGGCTTGAGAGGACTCTGTGGAACCAGATGTTCGAAGCCAATAACGCGTAGATAGGGATGGTGCAACTAGTTCTGCAACACATGTAGGATCTTGTATTCTGGTTTCAGATACGCAACATATGTCGATTTCTAATTTATCCAACATACGAGCAAGAGATTCTTGCTGTCCAAGTTGTTTTAATGTTCGCAGATTAAATGCGCCTACGTTAAAACCTAACTTAGATTTAACGAAGGATCGTCAACTAGAACCATTTTCGACATTTGGCAACCTGATTTTGGGCTCAGTGTTATGACCTAAACCAACCATATTCACAGTATCTAAAAGAGTGTTATTGTTAGATTAAGAAGAGGAAGGGAAGGAAAGGAGGCAGAATCGGAGATAAAGTTGCTTGCAGTAGCCCGATTTCGCTTATCCACCCTGCGCGGCTCAGCTGAAAACGCAACTCTTTTTATACTGCGCGACGGCCGATGCAGTATGTAATCATTGTAAGTTGTACTTGTAATGGTTATATGTGGACTGTAAAAGAACACTAGGTCGTCAATTCCTAGTGATGGTTTGTTCCCTTCTCCTAGATAGTCTTCCAACCAAGGCTGATGAGCCTTATCTGCCCAGATGCCAGTGGCCAAAGTTTCCTCCAGCAGTCAAAACTTGACTTTCACGTCTGGAACGCTTGCTCTCATTCAAAATAGATACAGCGCAATTAGACCAAACTCGAGGCTTCACATGAAACGGGATGATGGCTGTGTCCCTTTATGGCTCGGTAAGGTTCATGCTACCAATCCTGGGTTAACCAGCTTGAGCCCGCCGGTCGTCAGACCGGAATTTCTATGGCTACGGTCAAAACTGTGTAACAAATTGTAGCGGGCGGCCCTCGCAAGTGGCCAAAGCATGTTCTCGAACTCATTATACCTAGCACTAATGATAGCCGAACAGCAAACGTGATTGGCATAGCAATCACCACTACTCTGTCTACCAGGAACAAAAATGTGCCAGGAAAACACAACATACATACATACATACATACATGCATAATAAATATATGCATATATACATACATACGCACACACATACATGCATACGTACATGCATACGTACATACAAACACACATGCATACATACATACATACACAAATACATGCATACATGTATAAATACATATATACATGTATACGTACATACATACATCCATACATACAAACATACATACATGCATACATACATACACACATACATACACACATACATACACACATACATACATACATACAAACATACATGCATACATACATACATGCATACATACATACATACATACATACATACATATATACATACTACAACATACATACATACATACATACATACATACATACATACATACATGCATACATACATACATACATACATACATACATACATGCACACATACATGCATACATACAAACTTACATGCATACATACTTACATGCATACATACATGCATGCATACATACATACATACATGCATACATACATACATACATACATACAACATACATACAACATACATACATACAACATACATACATACATACATACATGCATACATACTTACATGCGTACATGCATACATTCATACGCACATACATACATACACACACATACATGCATACATGCCTACGTACTTACATGCGTACATACACACATACATGCATACATACATACATACATACATACATACAACATACATACATACATTTATGATGAATACTGGAGAAGAGATTTCGCTATAATGTAAAAAAATGACCACGAGTTGATTGACATGTTCAGGTGTATTAATTGGGTGTACAGGTTCATGCAATCTCTTGACTGCAAGAAATTGGTGATGGTGAGTGGCTTGTTAACCTCGAGTAAGCTGGCGCTGTCATTCGATTAAGGATTACTTACTGTACTTAGGAAGGATCCATCTTATACAGTCTTAAGATAAATGTCCGGAAAGGAGACGCTATGTCCGGTTGTTGACTCTCAGCAATTCGCGTTCGCGGGTTGTTGCTTTGCAATATCAGTTCCGCTAAGATCCGATTGATCCCAATTTCCAAGTAAGCGTCCATTTTTTCTTCGTTTTAACTGGATGCGGATTCGTCCCTTACTTTCGATGGCTTCACCGTCATTCATGCTAACCATTGGAAATGACGTACGATCTAATCCTTGTTGACTAGCATACTACCCAATGGAAATGATGTATGATCTAATCGTCGTTGACTGACCTCATTCCCAGTGGGTAGTATGAACTATGTTCAAGCCTTAGAAAGAAAGGGACGAATCGGAACCCAGCCAAAACGGAGACAAAATGGATGCGTACTTGGAAATGGGGATCAATTGGATCTGTGCAAAACTGATATTACATAGTAACAACCTGCGAACGCAAATCGCGGAGAGTCAACATATGAAGCTCGCACTGCGCACCAATCATTCAAATCATATCTGTACGGTTATTTGCAGCCCAAGGTCCTGCTGACTGGCATCGTGTTGCCAGTCGTCAGCAACTTCGACTGCCCGGAAACTACACTAAGATAGAGGTCTCAAAATTATTAACCTTGTTATAGCTAGTTATGGCAAGAGCGATTTTAGCTAACAACGCCTAGAAAATTATAGGTTTACATATTCGCACAGTTGAGTTTGGGTCATTGAGATATGAGCGCTAGAATGCACTAAACCGAATCAAGCTTAACAAGCCGACTAGTTCTTATCGTCCACTCTTTAGTGTGCCATCCATGTCGTGCTAAGTTAAAGAACGCCGATTACGCTGGACGAAGAATTCTACAACAACGCACGTCCTGCTCGCCAGGTTACGGAGGGAACTCCGGTGGTATGCTGGAACTAAGTAGGGGAAAGACCAACAATCTTGTAACCAGACACTATTATCTGCAATGTTTTTCACTTGCCTACGCAGTATCGTTTCATCATTAACCAAGATACGCTCTAATGGCACAGCGGAGAGGTTTAGGTTATTCTGCCTTATTAGAACAAGCTTGTTTGTAACCACATCGTGCAGGAGATCTGAATATCCGTTTATGTATTTATGTATGAAACACAATAAAACAAAACATAAAAATATTGATTTCCCGCATAGTGGTTTCCAGTAGTTTATTCCTATAAGACGCAAAATTGCCTCTTTGTAAGTTATGCTATAATGCAGTGTGGCCACGTAGGAGATATAACAGGGGAAAAGTTGTCTAAAAAAGTTCTGACCAATCATGTATTCAATATCAGGCCTACTAAGAAAAGCCGCAGGAAACACAACAGCGTTACCAAACTAAATTTGGTGAAGAGAGATTATCACAGTGGAGAATGCTATAACCAGCAGGCTAGTAAATTACTAATGCCCAACGCCGCCCAACTAACGTGAACTGAACACCACCGAGCCAATAAAGTTTTCTATAAATCAGTCAGTAGTGACAGCTAGGCTGCCATGTCGCATTCACCCATTTGCTGGAGTAACAGATGTTCATAAATAGTCGAAATTCTCGAATTTTGGTGAACTTTAACGCCATGAAATCCATTATGTTTGGTAACATGTTAATTTTCGGCAAAATTTGATATTGGGGGAACTGACACGATAACCGGTGTTGTTAAACTTGTACAGACTCCTTATATATATATATATATATATATATATATATATATATATATATTATACTCTAATGAGTTGGCTATAAGTCGCATTATCGAATGTTATATAATTTAGCTTCTACTGCAGGTTTACATATTCTTTTTTCCCATTCCTCACCCAAATATATTGTGGTTAAAGAGCGTAATACCGGCTCTTACTGATGAGTTGTCAATTAGCACGAAACGAATGCGCACATGTAATTATATTTTCCGTTCACGCTGTCTTTGGTTTATCCTTGGCAGGTCACAACTGAACTAATTTGTTACTAGTTTCGCAACACCTAATACATACTTGCACATATATTAGTTCTCCGCAACAAAAGTATTTAATCTTAAACGAACATTGGTTGCGTGGGCGGTGATAACAATTATTATAATCAAGGTTGCGGTCTTGATATAAACACCTGACCCATTAATTACTTACATATGCCAGTATAAACTAAGAATTGTATAGTGTAGTGGATGAATTGCCTTTTCTACACTATACAATTCTTATTTTATACTGACATATGTAAGTAATTAATGGGTTAGGTGTTTATATCAAGACCGCAACCTTGATTATAATAAAAGTATTTAATCTTGTTAGTAATTTTTACAGAGTCATGTTGGTACCATGTACCGACTCGGAAACCATAGTGTTAGTACCATGTACCTTTTCGGTACTATAAGGTTGGTAACGGTTTTAGTTGTGACCAGAAGGATAAACCAAAGACAGCATGAACGGAAAGTATAATCTCATGCACATTCGTTTCGTGCTTACTAGCGACTCATCAGTAGGAGCCGGTATTAATGTTATTGATCAAGGCCAGAGTGTATGGATTTCCTGGATTAACATGTGTTCAGCAATAGTTGTAATTCTCAATTTCGGTGAACTATAGTCTAAATAGATATCCATCATGTTGGTACCATGTACCGAATCGGCAACCATAGTGTTACTACCATTTGCCTTTGCGGTACCATAATGTTCGTATCGGTTACTAACACAATAGCCATATTGTTAGTATCATTTACAGACTCGGTATATATATTATATAGTGGGAGTTAGTGTTGAAGTCGCATTGTCGTAGACTTTATATGATGTTAGCTTCACTATTGCAGGTTTACACATTCGTCTAGGAGATTGTACCGTCCTATTATTCCACAGTCTTTGATCAAATATATAGTGGTTAAATGGCGTAATACCAGCTCCTGCAGATGAGTCGCCAGTAAACACGAAACGAATGTGCATGAGATTATACTTTCCGTTCATGCTGTCCTTGTTTTAACCTTCTGGTCATACTTGAACTAATTTATTACAAGGTGCGCAACACCTAATACACAATGTCATGCCCCATGTTTCAGCAGCCCACATGGGCACCCGCGAAACGCTTGTCACGAAGATTTGTTCATTAGCAAATTAATGGGCAGCTCCAGTAATTTGAATCGCTTGCCAAAGCCAGCAACTGTAAGGTTAACATCCCACAGAATCTAAGCTATAACGAAATATATACAATGACGTTAGGGATATCAGATAAATGATTTTTTTGATGATGTAGTTAAATGAGGCGGACCAAAAGATAAATTCTTGGAGTACATTGGATTCGCTTATAAATGGTTAAGCCTGAAATAATGTAGACGTATGTCAATGAGTCAACGGAACGAATTTTCAAGCATGGCTCGACAGAGAAATGAAAGCGACCGAGAATAGCCAAATACGAAGAAGAATAGAATACTAAATTCCATCAACATATGCATTTTGTTAGAACTTTTTTCGTCCCAAGCACACGAGATCATTATTAATGGCGAAAAAGGAAACTGAGAAAGCATGTTACCACGTGCGCAATATTTATTACAAACACGGCATTTTCAGCAAGTGGAATTTATTAGAATGATCAGAAACTCTGGATAAATAAATGTAGGAGATCGATACTCCTGCTGTATCGGATGCTCTAGAAGAACCTACAGTCCTATTTCCAACATATTTAGGTTATTTTTCCGCACCACATGAGATGCAATCAAGGTAAATGTAGGTAGGTTGTGTGCGCGAAGGCGGAAATTCTAGAGTAGTATAGTCACCGGACGTTTTACACTTTATTTCCATGAAGCTCATACACGGAACCACGACGTCTGATAACTGCATTCCACAGAAGCAACTGAATCGCAGTTAATTTATTACCCGAGTGAGTCACAATAACATCGTCAGAACGAATGGCTATAACACGTCGCCCAAAAGTTTGCATAACTTTGAACAAAGTATTTTTTCTGAGAATGTAATGAAAAATAGCACATGTGATTGTAGGTAATTTTGTGTAAGATCTACCAGAGAATACCAATGAAATAACCATTCATTAACTCTACAAAATGTGCTTAATACGCGTACACACATAGGCGTACATATACACAAAAATGTATATGCGTATGGCGTCCATTTGTTTGATTAAATTACTCTAGTATATTTAGGAGTATCGAAATCTCACACAATGTTTCAATCAAAAGCTAACTTAATCAATTAACATCAAACCCACTGACCACCACACAAAAGCACAGACGAACGCGCCCATTACCATCTAGTTAGCCAAAACTCAAACGAGGCTCGCACAAACATATAAGAACGCTAAAAAAGCTGACACGTATTCTCAAACTGATGCGTATTGAATTCCAATAACTAAAAGAATAATTGAAATAAATTGCCCAACAAATGCTCGTTAAATCGATTTTAAACTAGCTTATTGTGTTTATCCTATAAATGGATTATGTAAACGCTAACAAGTGCACACACCGACCAGGCGTGGTAAAATATTGCAGATAGATTTATGAACGCGAACATGCAGAAACGCATGTAGAGGCAGTCATACATGCATATGTTTCGCCCTCGACTCATGCACGCATAATTCACAACGCGATGGCTGATCCGCGCAGACATTTATTTTGTCAACACACACCTCTTCGCCATTACATACATCAATACGAAAGGCATAAGTAACTAGTGTTTCACTGCCATTTAAGCCAGAAGAACAATAGCAATAAACAAGTGAAATTAAAACATGATAATAATAACGAAATTAATAATTTAAGCATACAAATTATTAAAGCAGAGTGATTTATGAGGGGGTGGATCTAGTTAGTATCAGTACATTGATCTTTGTGAATTTCATACCGAAAGACGAAACAACGACTGCGAAGTTATCTAAAGTAGCCTGATCAATATCTCGAATGTCGAATAATAATACGGCATCGTTTGCATAGTCAAGACCGGCTCATCATCAAAATCATGTTCAGTAAAAATATCAAAAAAATTATTTAATAAGGACAAAAATAACAATTTAGGCACAAAATTATAATAGAGATTTATAAGACAGAGAGTGCACAGTTATTATTCGACAATCGAGATGCTGCTCAGGTCACCTTGAATAGATTAGCAGACGTTATTCCGTTTCTCGGTATGAAATTCGCACCCTCTAAATGTAAGACATTTTTACAGGATCACCCACCACTCACTTTAACGCTGCGAATGCAGAAAGAAGATCTAGACGTAGTTGACAGGTTTACATATCTTGGGAGCCCTATCAATTACGTAGGCAATATCTTCGACGAGGTGAGAATACGAATCGCGAAAGCTAGAGTAACTTTCGCGCACCTTCATCATTTATGGAGAAACGCGAGTATTTCACTCTGCCATAAAGATCATGTTTACAATACATCTGTGTGCGCAGTTTTATTATACGCTTGTGAAACTGGACCTCTTAGAGTTAATCATTTTAGACGCTTACAGGCATTCGACCATCGTTGTTTGAGAAGTATAGCACATGTTAGTTACCAACAACGAATAACTAACGTTGACATCCGTAGACGTATTTTTGTATCTGCCAATAAGCGCTCGTCGTTAGAAAAACAAATAAGGCTCCATCAACTTCGTTGGCTCGGTCACATTTTGCGTATGCCAACAGTTCGATTGCCCAGTAGAGCTCTGTTCTCTCATCCAGCACCAGATTGGCGTAAGAAACAAGGTGGGCAGATTTTGATATGGCAGAAACAGTTGAAGGCACTAACCTCAAAATTGGGTAGTATAGGAC
>JAQBSW010009379.1:0-29128 GCA_029291075.1 Eudiplozoon nipponicum
AACTTGCGCATGTATATTGGTAAAAAATATTTGATATCGACATTAACGGCTGTTTCTCTTTGATTGCTGGTAAAGGCAAGTGTGTTACCCTAAATAACACTCGTAGTTTGGCTGCATTAAATGTGCGTGTCAATGTTGCTTCAACTTTCTTTTGTGCCATTCAGGAAACTGCATCCCCCTTAAATGGGATGTTTAGGTAGACGGTTTTATTTTCTGGCTCATAATACGTCTGTTTCTGGTTAACTCCCCTTTTAATAATTGATTCAATTAATTGTCTGGGATAGCCATTAGACATTAAATCGTTAATTGATTTATTATATTCATTTTCTTTAGAATCTTGACTAACCAACCTGTCAATTCTTAAAAGCAACCACGAACTGTTGATAATTTATATTGAAATGGCACAAAACTGCTGTAATGCAAATACTGTGCAGACCATGTTGGTTTATGGTAAATTGTTCTGTTTAATTTACTATTAGTTTTTTTCTTTAATAGTACATCTAGGAAAGGCAGACAGTCATCTTTTTCGTGCTCTGACGTGAAACCGATATTCTTATGTGCTTTGTTGAAACTTTGAAGCAATGTTCGTGATTGCGACTTGTTTTTAAGTACGAGAAATATATCATCTACGTACCGTATATATTGAGCACATTTACTTATGTCACTCTTTAATGATGTATTTTCTAGGTGCCCTAGAAAAATCTCAGCCAACACTGGAGATAAGGGGCTTCACATTGCGACACCATCAGTCTGTTGGTAGATGTTTCCATTAAAACGAAATCGTACGTTTTTCGAGCATAATAAGATAAGCTTACGTAGAGTTTGACCTGGCACCGGCGATGGTAATAATAGAAGACAATGCGAAAGAAAATTTTCTTATATCTGATAAAATTTCTTTTTGTTTTTGCACATAAAAAGGGTACAATGAATTTATTAAAGCTCGCATTTCAAAAGAATCTTTCAGAAAACTAGATGAACTAGTGACGTTAAAGTGTAGAGCGCAAAGAACGCAATTGTGGTTAAAACATTATTATCAGTGTATTAAACAATTACGGTTCCCAGGTGTTTTGGTACGCAGTTTACGAAAGTCAAAACTACGAGTCAACCGAAGAAATCTTACAAGGTTGACGTATTCTAAAATTGAGCAGTTGAAGGAAGATGAAGCAGTGCTACAGGCAAGAATTGGGTGTGTATCTTGTGTATTAGATGAACTAAGTCTTTTTGCAAGAATGAAATTTTTGATGTTTTTGCCGACAGTTATGAAGAAAGATAAAGCAAGAATTTTGAACAAATTGGAAAAAGATGTAAACCTGGAGTTTTGTGTGATTTAATACCGAACGATCTTGATAAGCGTGTGCTTAACTTATCAAAAGTGCCAATCGATCAGCTAACAATGGAGGCACTATTGATGGGCCGAAATTATGGAATACATCCTTCTAATAAATGCAATGTTGATTTTGAGGCAGCATTTGAATTGTTATTTGAACAAACAGTTGACTTGGAGCCTACCAGTATTGATTATAAAAATTGGTTCAAGGCTACACTAGTTGATCAGGCTTCACACTTGAAATCGTCTAAATGTGCAGAGCAGCATGCGTTGACACAGCAGCATCTAAATGCACTTAGAAATATCAGCAGAAATGCAGACATCAAAATACTACGCGCTGATAAAGGAAAGAGCGCAGTTATAGTGGACAAATCTGAATACGTACAAAAGATGGAAAACGTGTTAAATGACAATACAAAATTCACACGTCTAGACGATAAATCAGATGAAATCGACAAGGTGGAGCGCAAAGTAATTAATGAAATTAAGATTTTGACAGATGCCGGATTTATTGATGAGGCCACTGCACAGAAGCTCAAGCCAGTTGGATCATCTACACTAATAATGTACGGATTACCAAAAACACACAAAAGAGGTTGTCCTATGAGGCCAATTTTGTCAATGGTAAATTCTCCGTTTCATGCACTAGCTAAATGGCTAGTTCGTTTACTTGAACCATTACGTAAACTACTAGGTAATTATTCGGTTTCCGATTCGTTTGAGTTTGTAAACAAAATTCAAGATATAAATGTTAAAAACAAGATTATGGTATCTTTTGATGTTACGTCTTTGTTTACAAATGTTCCAATTGATGAAACCATTGACATTATAGTGAAAGCGGTAGAACACGATATATTACCATCGCCGGTGCCAGGTCAAACTCTACGCAAGCTTATCTTATTATGCACGAAAGACGTACGATTTCGTTTTAATGGAAGCATCTACAAACAGACTGATGGTGTCGCAATGGGAAGCCCCTTATCTCCAGTGTTGGCTGAGATTTTTCTAGGGCACCTAGAAAATACATCATTAAAGAGTGACATAAGTAAATGTGCTTAATATATACGGTACGTGGATGATATATTTCTTGTACTTAAAAACAGGTCGCAATCACGAACATTGCTTCAAAGTTTCAAAAAAGCACATAAGAATATCGGTTTCACGTCAGAGCACGAGAAAGATGACTGTCTGCCTTTCCTAGATGTACTATTAAAGAAAGAAACAAATAATAAATTAAACAGAAAAATTTACCATAAACCAACATGGTCTGCACAGTATTTTCATTACAGCAGTTTTGTGCCATTTCAATATAAATTATCAACAGTTCGTGGTTGCTTCTCAAGAATTGACAGGCTGGTTAGTCAAGATTCTAAAGAAAATGAATATAATAAGGCAATTAACGATTTAATGTCTAATGGCTATCCCAGACAATTAATTGAATCAATTATTAAAAGGTGAGTTAACCAGAAACAGACGTATTATGGGCCAGAAAAGAAAACAGTCTACCTAAACATCCCATTTAAGGGGATGCAGTTTCCCGAATGGCACAAAAGAAAGTTGAAGCAGCATTGACACGCGCATTTAATACAGCCAAACTACGAGTGTTATTTAGGGTAACACACTTGCTTTTACCAGCAATCAAAGAGAAACAGCCGTTAATGTCGATATCTAATTTTATTTACCAATATACATGCGCAAGTTGTCGATCAACTTACGTAGGCCGATCGACCAGACGGTTAATTACTGGAATGAGAGAACATTGCAACATAAACGCCTGTTTTAAATCAAATGGTGAATACACGTCTGCTATTGCGCAACCCATCATCGAAACAACGCACGTATGTTCTCCAGACGTAGCATTCAAAGTAATTACTAAATGCAGAAACAGAAGGGAGCTAGCCACATACGAAGCCTTATGGATAAACAAATTGCAGCCGGATTTATGTAAGCAGAAGAAACACGTACAAGCATTGAGTTTGAACTGGATGTGACGCACGCAATTTGATTGGTTCACGTATTTCTATCTTGCTTTGCTTTCCAATTTATATATAAAGATATGTTCATGAGTAGATATTTGAGAAGACCATGCGAAAGAAAATTTTCTTATATCTGATAAAATTTCTTTTTGTTTTTGCACATAAAAAGGGCACAATGAATATATATATATATATATATATATATATATATATATATATATATATATATATATGAATATTTATTCCTATTATCATCAATAGAAATCCAAACAACTGTTTTGAGGTAAGAACCTCTGCTAAATAAAATTTAATCAGCCATATAAATTATAATACTCATTCATTTGTGATGCTATATCAAGAAATAAATACACAGTTAAACAATCAGTCCGGAATCTAATAGCAAATAATTCAATAATTGCTGAATATTATTCAACAAAGCAATCGTTGATTTCTCTGTTGGTAATAAATATGACTTGCTTCAGGTAAGCACAAATCCCAATGTATTTAATCATTTGAACACGAGCAAAACTACAGTTAGATAGGCCCAATGACGCGTTTCTACCTTCCATGATCGTCTTTAAGTCAAGGCCACAAACTTGCTAAGAAGAACAAAACAGCAATAAGTAATGTCTGTAAAATATGAAGTTTGGCTCTAACCTCTAGCAACCTCACATACAGCGTACTTGACAGAAATTTCCGGCCGTACAATTTCTATGCAGTCACAAACATAATTTTTTTGCAGTTTTCGCCACTATTTTATAAGTCATTCAATGAAGTAATCAATGATTCTGCGGAAGTTGATAACTGATTTTCAAATAAATATTGTGTGACTACCGGGGTTGAGAGCCGTATTTTAGATTTTTTCATACTTCGTATACACACTGAGTTTTGATTCTCGATAGTCAGTGTGCCGTTATACTCCATTGAGCACACTAGGATGTCGGCGCGCGGTAGTGCGTGCGACGTACAGTAGTTCTCCTATGTTGTGCGTCTGGTTAGATTCAATGAGATTGTTCTCCATTTAAGTAAGCTATTGTATAACGTTTGATGGATAATTAAGTAATGATTTATTACGAACAAATCCAAATTTTAACCTCTAAGGCAAAACCCTAGTTTAAATTTACTGACGAAGGGAAACTGTTCTGTTACTATTAAACAATCCGTGATTGTGTGAGTGGTAATAATAATTATTTAAATCCTGTTTACGAGCTTGATATAAACCCTAATCTAATTTTGTCTAACCAGTCATACAACAAAGCAAACCTATTGTCAATTATACGTAATGGTGTGTTTCGACCTTCCGTTACCATTGTCCAAGCACGACTGAAAACTGACTGGCCGAATAGTAGTACATGTGACTGACGTTAGGTTTGAAATGTTGTACGACTGGTTAAATACAATGGGATTGACGTTTGTATGAAGCTCGCAAACTTAATTTAAGTGAGGAAGAGTTCTGATGTTGTAGATTTAACCTTTACAATCCAATGAGCAAGACGACAAACTAACTAACGAGGATCAAACCCAAATGCATAAATAAGATATGGAAAAACAGATATGCAGCTTTAGCCCTTTGTAGTCTTGAATACATTGTACTGGCAACAAATAAACATTGATTTCGAGACTGGTGACAAAAATTCTTGTGTACTAGAGGTTAACATGAAACCATTTTTATGTAACCAGTCACACAACTTTGTTTAAAGATAAGATTACAGTTGCTTTAAATGCAGAGAAGATTTCCAGGTTAGTCGTGATTGATTTGGTGATATACAAATAAAAGATGAAAAAAATATTAAATATTGCCCAATTTTATTTAGTCGATGCATCAGCCAAAACGCTAAATTATAACAAGCGGAAATTGTTGAAATTAACATTTTTTTAAGATGGGATGATGGAAGAATAAATTCCTAGACTATTGAAATCTGCAGGTACTGCTTCAGCTAGGCTTTATCAGTTTCTGAAAACGTTTAAATTGGCGTGCCATTAATGGTATATTGTGTCCGTGGTAAACACACCAACCCATGAAATATCATAGTGGCATTCTGTTACACTTTGGCATATACGGAATTAAATGTATAGGCATAGTACTAAAGACACATATGAGTTTGTAGAGATAGGTAATGATCTAAATGTGCAAGATCGTATTAGTTCTCGGTACATTGATAGCAATGCTCGTTTCATTCTAAATGTTGCAGTTCATTAAAATTCGTATATCTATCATATTCTAATGTACAGCTAGTCAGTAAAGGTAAACTTTATATACATTTGCATGGTTTACAAATTGGTTCAGGATTAACTCCATATTAGGTGATGTTTTAATGGTTATTTTAAAAGCAAAGGCTCTGAATCTGTTTTAAGGACCCAGGAGTTACACTAGATAAGTAGATAGTATGCGTATAACTTTTGAAAATTGAAGTTAAAGGATTAATTTACTTGTTACGTTTATTAGGTGGCAGCATAAATTATGTTGTACGATTGAATGTAGAATAAATAATCAAAGGTCTTTTTTAGATGACTTATTATAATAAATAGTGGAAATTTGTCTCCTGCAAGATGGGCATATCACAAGAAAACATCAAACGGGAAAAATTTCAATTTGAAAGATTTCGATAAAAAGTATTAATTAAAATGATTGAGTTATAACAGTGTTTAAAACGCTTATAAAATCTGTCCATCAGAGTTTGTAAAAAGTAATTTAATGGTTGAACGAAGTATATGTTAAAATAATTGATCCAACTTTGCTCACCCTACATTTATAAAAAAAAATATGTGCTAGATATGTAAAATAATCATAATAATAATGGAGATTTTAGGCACAGAATCGATATATAGAAACTTATAACAATACGATGTTTCCAACAATTTGGTCTAAATAGAGTGCATCTGAAATGACATTAATTGTGCGTACAAATCATAAATTTTAAATAAGTAATATATTAGTCCAGAAGTTTTAAATAGAGGAAACATAGCTAAACACAATTATATACTGTCTTTTGACGGAGAACTAATATATATGCAATTTTGTATTAGGTGTTGCGCACCTAGTAACAAATTAGTTCAAATAGGACCACAAGGATAAACCAAAGACAGCATTAACGGAAGGTATAATCTCATGAACACCTGCGTTTGGTGCTTACTTACCCACCATATATCGAAGCCAGAGTGTTTGGATTTTCCGGAGTACCAGATGTTCAGAAATATTTGTAATTCTCAAATTTGGTAAACTTTAGCATACTTTGAAATCCATTGTGTTGGTACCATGTACCGACTCGACAATATAATGGTGGTACCATGTACCTTTTCGGCACCATAATGTTGGTATCGGGTACTGACACAATAGCCATAATGTTGGTAAATTTCAAGATTTTGTATATATATATATATATATATATATATATATATATATATTATAGTGAGTTAGCTTTGAAGTCGCATTGTAGAAGACTTTATATGAAGTTAGCTTCACTACTGCATGTTTACACATTCGTATAGGAGATTGTACCGTCCTATTTTCCAACATTTTTTACCAAAATATATAGTGGGTAAAGGGCGTAATACCGGCTCGTACTGATGAATCCCTAACAACCACAAAAATAATGTGCAAGAGATAATACTTCCCTTTCACGCTGTCTTTAGTTTACCTTTCTGGTTATATATAAACTAATTATTACTAGTTGCGCAACACATAATACACAATAACTATACACAGATTCGTTACCTTCTCCTCGTGTTGCGATACAAGGTGTTTGCATCCGCTGTCTACCTGAGTTTTCCAAATATTTCGATTTCCGCATATGGAAGTCTGTTTCAATGGAAAGTACATCACACAAACATTTTGACAATCGGTATGTCAAGTGGAACATTTTAGTTTAGATCGCTTAGGCATAACTTGTTTTTTTTTCACTGGGTAAGTGTATGTCAAGTTGGTCTGCGTGTTTGTCTGCATGTGTACACTCATCCAAGTGAGATTACAGTGATTTAATAACAAATACTGACGACTCACTTCCGTGGATGTGGGTGAAACCATGTGCCCAATTGAGGTAAGAAGAAGAGAACATAAAACCGCTTGCAATTATGGTCCTGTTAATAGATCGGATCTTGCAAGCCATTTAGTAGAGATAGGACACACAGTTAATTGGAATGGGTGCAGACGCATATCAATTTGTGGTCGTAGCAGATCGAGAAGATTGATTAGAGAATGCATCGAAATTAAAGCGAGAAATGACATCATGAATGAGACAGCCGTAGAAAGATCACTAGGTCCAATTTTGAGTACATCATTAAATAATGGTAGGAAGCGAAGCTTACATGAATCAGAATTAGAACCTCGTTCAAATAAAAGAATAAGAACACTGGACTGCTATTAACTTACAGAGATGGAGGGTGAGTAATTCAATATCTCCAAATTTTTTCCGGATTATCCTATAATTTCATCCTTGATTACTTGTTATCTTATTTTATCTATTATCTTATGTTCTGTTGTTAGTGTAGCGCCTTTTAACAAACATTTATGTTTGTATGATGGGAATAAAAAAGGCAACTTTACATTGCACTATTACTCTCATGCAATTTTAAAATTTCTTTTATGACCCTTTTTTTATTTTGTATTTTAACTTTCTACCCTATTAAAACACTTTATCTTTGTTGAATTTAATTTTTCGAACTCTTAATTATTTACTGCATTCACAGTATCTTTCCCCCTCCTCACCGGGATGCCACTCGTAATTACTTCATTTAGGAAAGTAAGTGTAAAAATGTCTTCAATGAGTGTACATATGTAAACAAATACAGAAACCAATTTGACATACACTTACCTAGTGAAAAAAAACAAGTTATGCCAAAGCGATCTAACAACAAGTATAAATGAAGCAGTTTAAACTAAAATTTTCCACTTGACATATGGTTTGTCAAATTGTTTGTGTGATGTGCTTTACTTTGAAAAAGACTTCCACATGTGGAAGTCGAAATATTTGGAAAAATCAGGTAGACAACTGATGCAAACACATCGTATCGCAACACGAGGTAAAGGTAATTAATCTATTCCCTGTCGTGCAACATGTTTCTTTTAAACACTGATTAGTATGGTTTTCGAGCGACTCATGATTATGCCATTTTACGCAAAAAATGTTTTTGAATGCACAGTATATCTATAGAATTGACTTTCTAATGGGGATGTATGCTCACACACCTAGTCTTAGTTAAAGGTAAAAATCGTTTTGTTGGTTTTCACACTTTTCACGAGGCAGGATATGCTGTTTCTTTAATAGATGTATTTGCAACACCTATCTTATTTGCACATTTAAAGTCGGTGTGTGTATTTTTCAACATTTGTAATCCAAATCTTTTTCCGCTTTAGCATACATTTGATTGCTCAGAAGTCTTTAAAAATGGGTTGAGGCAGATTTCAGTTTATTTCGTTTCTCACACTAGGTAGTGAAAGTTTGCTGGTGGATGCAATCTAAACTAAGTCAGCTGTAATACATGTAAATGCAAACGCCGAACGAAATCTATATTTTAAACGTTTCATTGCCACTTCTGATTTTTGTTGTAGGTGAGTATGCACCGACGCATGCAACTACAAAAAATAAAATTACACCGGTTTCTTGTCTGCTATACAAGCATTCACAGCATGTCTTATTAAATTATTTTGCGTATGCTTATCTATATTATGTTTTTTATAGCTGTTAATGATAAAAATATTACGAAAACCACCCAATTCAGTTGCAACCAGTCAGGCGAACAAATGCGCAATGACCTAGTAAACTATGAATTTACCAAACCTTTTTTTCAATTTCAACGGACAAGCTGTTAAAATGTAAATATTGAACTGTCTGTGTTTTCTTGCGGAATAGTGCTTTTTAAAATGTGCCATCAGTTCTACGTTTGATGAATAAATCAGGAAACACTAGGGTGAAATTGCTATTACCAAGTTCCAAGAATCAGATCGATATACAGTCAATTGGAAACGTTACACTAAAATATACGTGTATCTGTGGCGCACGTTACTTTGATCGGAAACGATCGAGTAAGCTGTAAATATGGATGAACTCTTACCATAGAAGATAAGGCCGGGTGCAAAAAGGGTCCCAAAACTGCAATAGTACAGCATAATATTTGAAGTCAACTTGGCCCTTGTCCAATTAACAAATGCTCAACGATGATTAAGCCGATAAAGGCATCAATTTTTCCTGCTATTGAACCTATTTAAATCGTAAGGCTTGGCGCTTGTATTTGTCGTTAGAACGTTTTTCCAACACCAAAGCTACCATTAGGGTATCCTTGTAGCTTAAAATATTATTGTAATTACAGCATACATTTATCACATGATGAGTCGCCAGTAAGCACGAAACGAATGTGCATGAGATTATACTTTCCGTTCATGCTGCCTTTGGTTTATCCTGCTGGTCACAACTGAACTAATTTGTTACTAGGTTCGCAAAACCTAATACATACTTGATCACATTTCACCTTTTTCCGATTGTATATAATTTTATAAAATATATTACTTAGATTTTACTGTTGAAAATATATTACCGAATATACTCACAGTTTAAGCTTATTTAGGTGAAGAAATATTTTATACATATATAAATGTTAATATCGCTAGGGAAAATTTGAATGTGAAAAGTTTAAGGCACAAACTATGGTTACAAATAGTCTCAGCAAAGATAATTTTAAAAATTTTTTGGAGCACCTTCATTTAATTTTGTTTTCGGACGAGTCCATCCGTAGGCGTAGAAATAGTGTTAAATACAGTGACATGTCCAGTTCATACAGGACTAGGATAACATGTCAAAGTCAATATTGATAAACGTTCTAATCGAAGGTACGCAGGTGTTTCTTGCTAACTAGCTGCTAATCATCATCATCCATAGAAGCCAACACACTAGTTGTCTCACATTCTTCTACCAAATATATAGTGGGTAAATAGCGTAATACCGGCTCCTACTGAAGAGTCGCCAGTAAGCACAAAACGAATATGCACATCAGATAATGCATTCCGTAAATGCACACAGTTTATAGCTTGCATAATGGGACATGTGTTTCTATCAAGATCGCAACCAATGTACATTTAATTGAAAGAATAGCCGGCAGAATCTCATAACCGCATGCATATGCAATCAATTTGAGTGTAAAATTCAAATATTATGTATCTACAATGCAAGATTATGTTGTTCTCCAAAACTGTTGCAATGGTAGCCTGTAAAAAGGCGGAAAGTGTCAGAGATTGTAGATTAACTTTGAGCTCGTATTATAAATAGCCTTCTTAAATCTGGCATTACGGTTGCTTTTTTTGCGCATTCTTATAGGAGATTCCAGAGTCCAGTTTTCCCACACTGCATGTTTAAATATACACTGGGTTTGGGGTGAGAAATTTGGCCCCTACCTATGAGATATATATGCGCGCGTAACGAATGTGTAGACGCTGTTGCGCATTTAGTACGTGCTGATTTTAGCATATCCGCCTTAACCAAAATAAAAGTAGGACTTGCTTGAGATTTAAATGTGGCTAAGCATAAAAAAGGCTCATTCAGTTGTGCTAAATAGATATTTTTACTTTCTGCACCACGTTTAATTGCAGATGAAGCGCTTCTTCTTCGCTGAAATGATAACGCTTATTGCGGCCGCGGCTCAAATTGATTCTGCTGATTACAACATTCCATATAGAGTCACAGAAGGAGGTATTTGTTACAAACCATGCTTATCTTGATGATGTAATTTAATATGTTATGTATCGCATTCATTAACGCACATTTTCTGGATGCAGTCAGTACACGTACATGTAATATTTAATTATCCACAAACAAAGGAAACATTTGCAAACATTTAAATCTTACAAAGTGTTAGTCATGTGAGATTTCAAACTTTAGACAATACAATTAAACAATAATTGATTGCTCGGGTGGTTGTAACAATTCCTTAAATCAAGGTTGCGGAATTGACGTTGTTGTTGTTCGACGACTGATTAAATACATTGAAATTGGTGTTTACTTGAAGCTCGCAAACTTGATTTAAAGAATTTAAATCTTTGTTTTGCTCATTTTTGTTTCGTGTATAACTGATTTCATAGACAACAATTTACGCAAAGTAAAAAAAATTCAAAACGATTTACACCAGCAAAAGTAAGAGCTGTCATAAAATAAGAATTAATGTTTTGTATTTTTTCAAATAATTTCAGATGAAATGCAAAATGATGGTGCAGACTTATCTACGTCATTTCATTCAATCCGAAAAGACTACGGTATACTTCGGACCAACGAATTAGCCAGGTAAACAATAATTGATTGCGCGGTTGGTGGTAACAATTCTTTTAATCAATTAGCCAGGTACTGCTCGCAAGCATGGTTAATGCGTTAAAATAAAACACACACACATAACTTAAAATTTGATGATGCTATCCCATCCTTTAGAAATAGGAAAAAGAACGTTTAGCACACTCACGAACTAAAACCAGCCCCTATGACATTTACACTGCGACGGCACTTGAACTTTCTCATTGCATTTCCACGACATGTAGATAATGAGATATAAATGCCGTAAAGCAAAATTGACCTGGACGTGAATTCTTGATCTCAGTGTAGTTGCTATTTAAAAAAGACATTTAATACGTAATTCAGTCAACAGAATACAGGAAATATACCTAGCGCTATATTCTATTAAAATAGTACATGACATTCAGCATTAACAAAATTGTGTAATTCCATGCATTTCGTGCTAAGTAGCGACGCCTGAGCAAAGATGTATCGGGTTTGGTACGTAATATCGGATCATGCTGATAAGTCATCAAATAATATGAAACGCGTAAGAGAAAAAGATTGTACGCTCTGCAAATGCCAAAATATGCATTAAATTCTGGAACTACTTCACCTAATTTGTTACAAGATACGCAATGCCATACACAAAACTGCTTAGATATTAGCTGATTTTTATGACGAAATTCATGATGGACGTAAATCTAAAAGATAAACGCACTGAATTCGAGCATACCACTATTATTTATCTAGAAACACAAAAACGCGACTCAGTACGATATCAATATACGAAAATTCAATTTTCCATAATACAGCGAATCCAAGAACATCTGCTACATGTGCATAAATATACAACGTTTGGCTGTTTGAATAAAGGTAACACAATCAATGTTTATTCGGATTATTATAGTACAAATCTTGAACGTAAATGTAAATAATAAACGCCCTAAATTCCAGCATACCACTATTGTTTATTTTGGCAAACAAAAACACTATTGAGTACGTTTTCACTATATGAATAGTCAATTCCCAAAGGAGCAAATCACAGAATGGCTTCTGCATATGTATAAATAAATAATGTTTGGCTGTTTGATTACAGGTACCGCAATTAATTTTTGTGTAGATTTTTATATTAAGAATCTCGATGAAAGTAAATTTAAATGATAAAAGACCTGAATTTAAATATAGCACAGTTGGATATTTATGCACACAAAATCGCTGCTCAGTACGTTGTCAATATACGACTAGTCAATTCCTAAAGGAACGTATCCAAGAGCAGCTGCTGCGTAAGTAAAATAAACAATATTTAGCTTTTTCATTATAAGAAGCTTATCCTACACATATAGGTTTATTTAGGTACACAAAAAACGCGGCTCAATACGTTACCAATAAACTAAAAGTCAATTCACCAAAATACAGAGAATCCAAGAAAATTTGCTACATGTACATAAATTTACAACGTTTGGCTGTTTGAATAAAGGTAACACAATCAATGCTTATGCTGATTATTATAGTACAAATCTTAAACGTAAATGTAATTAATAAACGCCTTTGATTCCAGCATATTACTATTGTTTATTTATGCACACAAAATCGCTACTCAGTACGTTATCAATATACGATAGTCAATTCCTAAAGGAGCGCGTCCAAGAGCAGCTGCTGCATGTGTAAAATAAGCAATATTTAGCTTTTTCATTTCAAGAAGCTTATCCTTATAGATTAATAAGAATATTTTTCTTGTAAAGGCAACCATCAGTTTTGTATTAGACATCCGATTTGTCCCCGCTTCTTTACTACGTCGAGTAAATATTTAAAAGGTTAACAAACGAATATTGTCCTTAATTTTGGTACGGCTACACTGCTGTTTTTATTGTTGCTCATACTTAATGTTTGCTACAGTAAATTTTTGTGGATACCAAATTTATACTAAAGTTGGTTTAAGCTTCGTCCATCGTTCATGGTGCATTTCCTCTTCACAGATTTTCTTTAATGTGTGGGATAAAATTCGTATGAAATTTCCATTCCACATAAGAATATCAGCTTCACGTCAGAGCACGAGAAAGATGACTGTCTGCCTTTCCTAGATGTACTATTAAAGAAAGAAACTAATGGTAAATTAAACAGAAAAATTTACCATAAACAAACATGGTCTGCACAGTATTCGCATTACAGCAGTTTTGTGCAATTTAAATATAAATTATCAACAGTTCGTGGTTGCTTTTCAAGAATTGACAGGTTGGTTAGTCAAGATTCTAAAGAAAATGAATATAATAAAGCAATTAACGTTTTAATGTCTAATGGCTATCCAAAGCAATTAATTGAATCGATTTTTAAATGGGGAATTAAACAGAAACAGACGTATTTCGGGCCAAAAAAGAAAACAGTCTACCTAAACATCTCATTTAAGAGGGATGCAGTTTCCAGAATGGCACAAAAGAAAGTTGAAGTAGCATTAACACGCAAATTTAATGCAGCTAAACTACGAGTGTTATTTAGGGTAACACACTTGCCTTTACCAGCAATCAAAGAGAAACAGCCGTTAATGTCGATATCAAATGTTATTTACCAATATACATGCGCAAGTTGTCGATCAACTTACGTAGGCCGATCGACCACACGATTAATTACTCGAATGAGAGAAAATTAAAACTTAAACACCTATTTAAAATCAAATGGTGAATACACGTCTGCTATTGCGCAACACAGCATCGAAGCATCGCACGTATGTTCTCCAGACGTAGTATTCAAAGTAATTACTAAATGCAAAATCAAAAGGGAGCTAGCCATATACGAAGCCTTATGGATAAACAAATTGCAACCGGATTCATGCAAGCAGAAGAAGCATGTACAGGCATTGAGCTTGAACTATTATGACGCACGCAACTGATTGGTTTCTATGTTCTACATATTTCTCTCTTGTTTTGCTTCCAATTTATATATAAAGATATGTTCATTAGTAGATATTTGAGGAGATAATGAGAAAGAAATGTTTCTTGTATCTGATAAAATTTCTTTTTGTTTTTGCACACAGGAAGGGTACAATGAATATATATATATATATATATATATATATATATATATATATATATATATATATATATATATATTTAAATGTGTAAAAAATTTTACTGATATATAAAGTACATTTTCCTATAAAATATTTTGAAGGAAACGTATTTTAGCAGGCTACTTGTTTAGTCAAATATAATGGTAAGGCACGATGAAATTGTTATTGCCTACAAAAATGAGAGCAACGTCTGTTTATAGATTTTTAATCAGGGTACCGATCTTGATATAAACACCTGACCTATTAAGTACATGCATTTGTCGGTAAAATTAATTATTGTATGTGTGGAAAAGGCAATTCACCGCCCGGGCAGCCAATGTATATTTGTAACCTCCAAACTTGGAAGCATGTCCGAACATAATGCTTTCAATTAGTCTGCCATATGTTTTGTACAATTAAACGGTCAGTGATTGCGCGGATGGTGATAAAAATTATTTAAATCAAGTTTTCAAGCTTCATATCAATACCAATCTCATTATAAATATGCATTGGTCAATATACACTAAACATCGTGCAATGTAGAAAAGGAAATTCATCAAGTGTACCGATTTTGTCCCTATTGGTATCTTTTTAAGTACTGTCCAGAACTGTGACGCAGCCGGGGCTCGAACCGGGACGCATTTGCCTCTATCACACTGCTGGACACATCATCCTATGTTTCTTGGTTTGGTTTGACGTTTATATTAAGTTTGCCACCTTGATTTAAATATGGAAAAGAATTGTGTCGGTCTAGCGCGTTTTTCACGTGACAAAATAGGATTTTTTAATTACTGTACGTGCAACACCATTTCGATATGTGCTTCAAAAAGTGTGGACTCAATAATTTGCCTAATCTTTGCAAATAGGATTGGCCACGCGTAAAAATTTAAATCAAAGCTAACATTGGAATTAAATGGCAGTATGCTTCTGTCCTTCGCAATAGGTACAAGATGTTTAGCGATAAAAAATACTGTCGTCTTTAAAAAAAAACGCATCCCAATGTAGAAAGCAATTGTTTTATTGCCTCTTGACCACATTGTTGTGAATATCATTGCACCTATTTTCTGTCAAAACATTCCCAGTGGGTGTAATTACATAAATGTTGTGCCTATCTATAAAATGTTGTGGGTAATCGTTGATGCCATATATAATAGGCATAGAATCCAACTCTGAATAATTATCTTTTTAACAAACCACCCTATCCTAACCAGTTGGTTATAATAAAAATTGTGGCTCGTGTTTATGGAAATAAGTTCTGCGTTTCGGAAAAATAATGTTTTGAGTAACGTTGTATTATTTTTTTGTATATGAAAATGAAACGTGAATATAGCTAACGACGGTCTAAAATAAAGCTCAAATCCTGTTTTTTGCGGAGAACTAATATATATGCAAGTATGTATTAGGTGTTGCGGACCTATTAACAAATTAGTTCAGTTGTGACCAGAAGGAAATCAGCGGCATGAATGCAGCATTCATGCACGTCAGTCTTGTAAGCGATTGATCTACCCATCAGTTGGAGCCGGATATACTAACCACACAATTTATTGGGAAAGAATGGATAATAATACCGTCCAATTATCCCACATTCTTCACCAAAATATATAGTGGTTAAAGGGCGTAATACCGGCTCCTACTGATGAGTCGCCAGTAAGCACGAAACGAATGTGCATGAGATTATACTTTCCGTTCATGCTGCCTTTTGGTTTATCCTTCTGGTCACAACTGAACTAATTTGTTACTAGGTTCGCAACACCTAATACATACTTTAAGTAAAGCTGGTCGAAATCTATCATCAATATCAAAATTGGTTCCAGTCAACGAAATCGCATTTGAGTAAAGCACACTTAGCATGCTCATCTATCGAGATCGTGCCATTCTTTCAGCTCAAGGCGAGTCAGAGTTGGTTGTCATCGCCAACGATAAATATTTGTCTAAATAAAGTGATTCGATTTGTGGTCCGCAATTTATAATTGACGACAAGGGCAACGAAATGGACAAAGCGGAAAGGTTGTTCTAATTGACATATTTATTGGGCCTGACGAACCCAGTAGCAAGTTAATTAAAAAAATACCAAAAGGATATGCAAAAGTTGTCGTGAAAAAAGGAATAATGACGTGTACATACGTGTTTCCTAATTACTTGCGACTCATCAATTGGAACCGGAATTTCATCCAAAGCCTACTACGTATTCGGTTAAGAAATGTTGTTGAGTGGGATGTTGGAATCTCCTTTGTGTAGGTATATTCAAGCAGTAGTAAGGTCAACTTCATAGAATTTTTTAGCAGCACCATTTATATAATATTTACTAACCAGTAAAGAAAACCAGTAGAATGATTTAGAAATTGTCTAAATTTCAAAAAAAACCAAGAAAAACTACCATTTTGGCCACTTGCTATTCCTACAAAGCCAAATATTTTGGCATTAATTTACCGCAGTTTTCACATTTCTGCGGTTAATATAACAGAGATAACTTAAAACTACAATATCTTTAAATTTTTGGTTGCGCACAACTATAATATATGCATTATGTTTAGGTATGACGAGCCTAGAATTTATTTAGCATTCTAATTATCGATCAAAAATTAAACGGTACTACTTATAATGATCGATAGTAAGCTATTTCACAGTATCGTTATGTAAATTGTCGTGGACATGCACGAATTGAAATTTATGTTTTGTTCTCTTACTTCATCAGGAAACAAAAATTATTTGCCTTTGGAACTTGCTACTTTAGTTAGAACTTAAAGATTTGGAAAAGTCACTCCTAATGCGCTGCAACTTGAATACACCAGGGAGTAAACTCATCAGCCTGCCTGTGACATAATTACCGAGTTTCGATTGCTTAGCAATACTGTCTTCAGTACATAGACCCACATTTCGCCATCTACTTTTGCAATTAGATGGGCAAATTTCTTCTGGAATGCCTCACTCTGGCTAGCATACACTTAATTTGTGGTTCTGTCGTTCGGTTTATAAGTTAACTATATCGAGGTAATATGTACAATTTAAAGAAATTAAATCCACAATGATTTTCGCCAAAAATAAGAAAATTCACTGGCATTTACGACCAAGAATATTAGCTAAACACGTTATTTAAAAGAAAGAACTCCAAATCAGATAGACTTTCGTGTGTTTTTCAAAGAAAGAACACGGTATGGAGAATTTGCGAAACTGCCAAATGTAAAATAATCACCGTGAAACAAAACCGCACAAAAATGTATTGTATAAAATTAAAAATTAAAATAATCAGTGAATGCGCGGGTGGTGAAAACAATTATTCAAATCATTTTTTTTTCGCAACCCTGATTATAATAATTATCACCGCCCGCGCAACCAGTGTTTGTTTAATTATTTAAATCATGTTTGCGACCTGGAAATCAACACCGATAACAGTTTATTTAACCAGTCCAACAGCATATCTAATTTTACTTTTCATATATATATATATATATATATATATATATATATATATATATATAAGTGTTTTTTAAGTCTGTATTTATTGTCGCTTCTGTTTATATTGACACATGCATAGAATTTTTGGGGAATGGTTGATGAAAACGTGCAATTTTATCTAGTTCCCAATCGATACTTTAACTCTTTTTTTTCAAAGGTCCACAAATTCTGTAGATCTGTCTTATGAAAGATAAAGCTTAAAGTAAAAATTTTACTTTAATTTGAATGTGGCTTGAAATGACTTTCTAAGTTAATTATGTTCCATCATATTAAAATGAGATAGCTTCCGAATTTAAATTCTTAAATCGTCATTTTTTTGAAGAAATTTTAAAATTAGTACACAAAAAATAACAGGTGTGGCACGGTGGCGTGGTTCATAGTCATAGACTTTGAGGCAGACGTGATTACGTTTGGGCCCCATCCAAGGCAAAATCTTGTTCATTAATTGAAGAGATCCCGATAATCACGTAACCGGTCTACTGGATGGATTGATTTCTCTACATTTTACAATACTTAACTTATATATACAAATATATATCTAACGACTGAGACCAGTGTTTAAATCAAGATCGCAAACTTGATTAAAATAAATGTTATCACCGCCCGCGCAACCAATTTAAGTCTATTTTTATGAATGTTCAATTCAATGCCATTCATCAGGTAGCGTGTTTTCTGTTCAGTAATGACAGATTTGGGGTGGTTAGTTGGAACTTCAGGTCTAAAGGGATGCCATATAGGCTCCACCGAAGGGAAAGTCTTACCGAGAAACATTAGTTAGTATATAACCGAAAATTTTTTGTAGTGTGTGGCAGGGTGGCTCAGTTTTTAGAACACCAGATTCCAAAGCAGAAGTGCCTAGGTTCGAGCCCTGTCCTCGGCAAATTCTGGCCAGTGCGTGATGAATTCCAATATTGACGAAACCGGTCTACTGGATGCAATACATTTTTCATACTATACAATACTTAGTTTAAACTGACAAACGTATGCATACATTGAATTAGTGTTCATAACAAGCTTGCAATCTTTATTTAACTAACAATAAAATGTTTATTTTTTCTCTGCATTACTAGGATGACAGAAACCGAGAAAAAGCTTAGTTTAGCCAAACAATCTGCGGCTGAAAGACGTCAAGCTCTGGAAAAATGTGTGAAAGAAAAGCAAATTTTGACTTCAACTTTGGAAGCAGCGAAGTCTAGGCTTCTTTTCCAAGAAAACAAACTTGAGAGTTGGAAAAATCTGGTAGTTCATTGAGTTGGATACGCACAATGAAAACGTTTTACCTGTTTTACTTACACTGGGATATAGCAAATTAAACATGCATGACAGATTCAATTCCTTTTATGCATGCATTTCGAACCAAGTTCTTACTTATTAGTAGGCGCCGACACTGTGCGCAAATACATTAACCAGTAGGAAAATTAATGTATGATAAAGAGACTCTGCTATAGGAAAGTTCAGCTGATTGGTATTAGGTAAGCAGCAATCTCATTTTCAACGATCCGTTTTTGTTCTCAGTGCTGTCCTTCTTGTTGTGGATTTGACCGCATTTTTCTTGTGCGGGACAATTGATAGCACGCATAGGTCCATTTTCAGATGATGTAATTTTTGGCCTCAATTGATGGGTTCTCACTTGTCTCTTCTTCTTTAAGCCATCAATTAGCTGATTGTCTGAAAATGACGTTGGAACAAGATTTTCCATTGTTCATTTTCCTCAAGATTTTCCATTGTTCTTTTTCAAATGTCACATTTGCCACAAGTTGTGTTTTACTCCTGTGCGTATTGTGTCGACCCTGAAGATGAACCTGGAAATTCGAGTTCGAAAATTCGGAAAAAGAACAATGGAAAATCTTGTTCCAACGTCATTTTCAGACAATCAGCTAATTGATGGCTTAAAGAAGAAGGGACAAGTGAGAACCCATCAATTGAGGCCAAAAATTACATCATCTGAAAATGGACCTATGAGTGCTATCAATTGTCCCGCACAAGAAAAATGCGGTAAAATCCACAACAAGAAGTAATCTCATTCTTCAATGAAAGAACATCTGTTTCATGCTAAATCGATACACCCTTCCTTTGCCATATAAACAAGCTCGTCGCTAGGCCTACAAGACTCCATGAGTTAATGTGCGACATTTAAATCTTCACAAATAAAATATAAATCTTTTGGAATTCTAAGTTTAACTATATTCATATCAGTGCTCTTTCCGTGTCCAAATATAAAACTAAATTTTATCAGACACAAGAACCCTTTATTAACATATTCAACTCAAGTATCTAAAAATGAATATATATATAAAGGAAAATCGAAAGAAGATTTATTCTTTTGTAGAATGAAAAATAGGTTACCAACCAATCAGTTGCGAGAATCACTTCAAGTTCAAGCTCAATACTCGATCATATTTTTTCTGCTTGCGTAACTGAAGCTGCAATTTGCTAATTGACAGAGATTCATATGTAGTTAACCTATTTCAGTTATTGCATTTAATAATTACCTTAAATGCCACGCCTGGATAATATACGTGCGACATCTCAATAATTAGTTGAGCGACTGGAGATGTGCTTTCAACGTTTGATTTGAACCAGGCGTTTAATTTGCGCTGTTCTTTCATTTGAGAAATTATACTTATGCGTGCATTGCGCTTTGATCCTCGTGAGTCAGTTTGCTATGGTACTCTGATAATGATTATGAAAGATCGAAACCCGTCAATATCTGTGACCGTGGGTAGTTTTGCTGTTGTTCAACGACTGGTTAAGTATAATGGGATTGGTGTTTACTTCAAGCTCGCGAACTTGATTTAAAGAATTGTTACCACCATCTGCGCAATTATTGATTGTTGAATTAACCGTCTGTTCGATCAGCCACTTATGCAAGTATATTGGCAAATACTTTTTTTTGCTGGTAAATGCATGTGTGTTACATTAAATGGTACTCTTAGTTTAGCTTTATTAAATGTACGTGTTAATGCCACTTCAGCTCACTTCCGTTTCATGCCCGAAACAGAATTAAAACTTAAATAGAATATTCCGGTAAATTAATTTCTTTTCTTGTCCGAAATACATATGTTTCTTCAGCTTTCCCATTTTAATAATTGAATCAATCGATTATCAATAAACATTAGATAGTTTGTTGCTTTAGTATATTTGTCAAATTTTAAATCTGGACTAACCAATCTGTCAATTCTTGAAAAAAATCCGCGAACTGTTGATAATTTATATAGAAACGGCACAAAACTGCGATAATGCAAATACTGTGCAGACCAAGCTAGTTTATGATAAATTGCTCTACTTAATTTTCCATTGACATCTTTCTTTAGTAGTACATCATTATCGTTCTCATGCTGATGTAAAAATGGTATTTATATGCGGTTTGTAAAAACATTGATTAAGTTTTCGTGATTGCTACCAGTTTTTATTTCAAGGAAAATAACATTAACATGCCATATACACGGTGCACATTTATCTCTTTTTCATGTACTTAAGATAGCCTAGGAAAATTGCCGCCAACAGTGGAGATAGAGGCTCTTCATTGCCACAACGTCAATATATTTATGGATGCTTCAATTGAAAATAATCGGTACATCTTTCGTGCCTAGTAAAATAAGCTTGCATAGAGTTTGACCTCGCACCGGAGATAGTAAAATATTTTGGTCTACAGTTTGAATGATAATGTCAATCATTTCTTCAATTAGAAGATTTGTTATTTTTATGCACTTTGTTGAATTTTTGAAAATTTGTTTTGATTTCCACTACTGAGGCGCCAGTACGCACGAAATGCATGTTTATATAAGACAATGTTTTCTCATATTGATCATGGCATAGCGTTTCTGTCCTATTTAAACTAGCATGGTATATCAAATACATAACTGTATACATATTAGTTATACACAACGAAAAATATGAAACTGTTATATGTTTATATGTTGTCGGTATAAGCTAAGCATATGATATGCTGGAAAATGCAATTACTTGTCTAGATCTGTTTCGTCACTTACTTGTCAGAAGTAGCAAGAATATTCGCGGTGGGTATGTCAATCAAGAAGAATGTAGCTCAGACTTATGCAAATCGTCCGTAAGTCCACCGAAGCCCCATGCTATGCGCAAAATTAGTATTGACGTAGATTTGCATTTCGTATATTATTGCAAGTTGAGCTTATACCGCGAACATAAATGTAATCGAATCCAGCAAAAATAACTAGATATGTACGATGTATGCATGTAATTATATATTTGCGTGTCTATATATGTCCTCGTTAAGTTACAAGTGGCCAGCATTTATTAATCATTTATATGATCGAACGAACTTTGGTTGCACGGGCTGTGATAAAAATTACTATAATCAAGGTTACAATAAACACCTGACCATTTATGTACATATATTTTTCTGTATAAACTAAACATTTTAAAGTGTTAAAAAGATAATTCAACCAATTGACCGGTTTCGATCACATTGGGAATTCACCTCTTAGTGCCCAGAATTTTCCGCGGACACGGCTCGAACTTGCGCACGTCTGCTTCGGAATTGCCTTTTCAAGACTACACAATGCTTAATTTGTACTGACAATTGTATACAAACAGAGTATCGCAAACTTCATTTAAATAATTGTTACCACAACCCGCACAACCAATTATTGTTAAATTGTATTGCTTATATATGTATATGCAGGGAAAGCTGCAAACAGTTAATGTTCGTGACTGCATAGAAATTGTGTAGCCGACATATCCAGTCAAGTTCAATGTATGCGAGACTGCTAGAGGTGAGAGCCGCATATCTAAATTTGATTTCATATATATTCAATGCGGTTTGATCCTCGATAGTCAGTTTGCCGTCGTACTCTGATGATGATCATGGAAGGTCGAAACGCGTCAGTGCGTTGCGCTGGCGGTAGTTTTGTTATGTTGTTCGAAGACTGGTTAAATACAATGGGATTGGTGTTTACTTCAAGCACGCAAACTTGATTTAAAGAATTGTTACCACAACCCGCGCAATCAATTATTGTTTAAATTGTATTGCCTATATATGTATATGTGGCGAAAGCTGCAAACAGTTAATGTTCGTGACTGCATAGAAATTGTGCAGCCGACATTTCCAGGCAAGTTCAATGTATGCGAGACTGCTAGAGGTGAGAGCCGCATATCTAAATTTGATTTCCATATATATTCAATGCGGTTTGATCCTCGATAGTCAGTTTGCCGTCGTACTCTGATGATGATCAAGGAAGGTCGAAACGCGTCTGTGCGTTGCTGCCGGTGGTAGTTTTGTTATGTTGTTCGACGACTGGTTAAATACAATGGGATTGGTGTTTACTTCAAGCTTGCAAACTTGATTTAAATAAGAGTATCGGGTGTTTATATCATGATCTCAACTTTGATTATTATAATTTTTTAGTCATTTTTGTTAAATGTCTGCAATGTGTATTCGGTTCTAGTCAATGCCGAGTAATTTTTTGTTAATCCAAACCCTTTAATTTCATTTTTTCGCCTCCTTTTGCATTAATTAAATTTTACTGGACATAAAAACTGGAATAACCTCACCATATAAGCAATACCTTTAAATGAAATATTCTAATTGAGTATATCACTGACATTCAGAGATTCATCCTTTATTATTTCTCGTCATCGTGTAATTTACCGCTACCGCATCTAGATGCTTCCTTGGAGTCTTCAAATTTATTCATCTTGCTCCTCTCAGACAAGGTATTATTTATGAGATATTTCGTGCCTAATAACGAGTTAATTCATTCATGACCGAGGGGATGTGAGATAGCGAGCATGAAATATATTTAATTAAAATAACATATGCGATTCTAACGAACCAGCTTCACATCAGTAGGAGACACCACTACACTCCGAGCACAATGTGTTTGGTGTAGTAACGTAGGGCAGTCGGCTAATACAATGCGATATGCATACGCGCATTAAAGCAATAGTCGAGCATAGTTTTATTTAAGGCGTAAACAGTTGGACCTAAAAACATACTTACTACACACACACACACACACACACATATATATATATATATATATATATATATATATATATATATATATGTCATTTATTACTGATGCTGCAAAGCTTACAAACACTGGTTTTTGAGACATACTAATTTTCACCAAAGCCGAGAACAATAGATGTCCTGAAAACTGACTACTTTAGTAAGTGCGTCATTCCACGTTACCTGATAATGTTATTAAACCCCGCCATTTTTTGCATAACGACGCATGTAAACGCTCTGTAGTTTCCTAGTAAATAATAAATTCAAATAGCGTATTTATTAAAGGTGTCAAATGTGGTTTTATATAAAAATTTCAAAGAAACAATTATTTGTTGTGTATTTTTACTATGAACTAAGAAGGTCCAAAAACGAGTAACTGACAGCAATTATTAGATATATAATAATGTTGCATTCGTGTTTATTTAAAGTACGCAATCATGATTTAACTAAATAAGTTCAAATTCAACGCCAATACTGCATTGACGCATTTTATTTAAATTTTGCCATGCTTAATATAAAGGGATCAAATACCAATCACAAAAATGTGTACCCTATAATTGACACTCCAGAGCATTTAAAATCAATTTTTTATTATTCTAAATATTATTACCGTAAGGTTCGCAAACAGGAGGATCAGTTGATGCATTTGAAAGAAATCGAGCAAAGACGTCGTATTATGCCATCTCAGAATTACAGAAATGAAAAGTAAGTCTACAATTTCAGTGGACCATTCACTTGGTAACAATGTTCTATATCTATTTACCGATCTCACATGTTTATTTCTATTATTCGCATTATTGTAAGTTTTTCAGTCATTTTTTTATTTTGATAAACATTCGACATCTCATTTCGAGGAATCCGTCAAAGAAACTTACTTAAAAGTAAGAAAAAGATTTTTTTCAATTAAGACATAACTTAGAGAGGTAGTGGTGATAATAAATATTTAAACCAGGCTTGTGGGCTACGCAGAAACATCAATCGACATTACGATTCGCGTGATATAGCATAGTTATTATAATTCACGTGAACTGTGACAATTGTACAGATTCTGTTTCTTACCAAGCACGTTGTCGTTTGTTGCATCGCGAGACGTCTGTTTCTTGCCTGTTCCCGTTTACATCTGACCTTATTTCTAATGCTACATTTGGCAAAATATTTACTGAATGTGTTCGCTGAATATGATTGTTGCCTCCGTTATTCGAGGTTGGTAATGTGTTATATTGCGTGGACGATATTTTTCTCATTTGGCAAGGATTCCGGCTGTCTGATATAAAATGATTTATAGATATTTTGACTTCGCATTGGGAATGACGGAGAAGTCAGCTGTGGATTTTGGGAATAATGGTGTTGTGTAGAGGTGTAGTTTGCCGTACTTCTGTGTTATTAAGATAAAAGATGATAATGATGACGCGGTGTCCTGTTTGGATTATATGACCAATAATTGCTGATATATGAATGGTAAGTGACCACAATTCAATAGTTCAACAGAACGCTCCTGATGCGATTTCGTTTGTTGTGGCTCCAAAACTTACTTTTATTAAATTGCAATAGCCACATGTGATGGGAGTACACTACAAGCGATGGAATCAGTAAAATGAAAAGGCCCTGAAGAGAGCCTATAAACAAGTCGCCAGCGAAAAGGCTTGAAATTATATGTACCGAAGCAAAGCACCTGCTGAAATTCTGACAGCCTTTGGTGAACCTCTGTGCATTTTCTGTGGAAGCATGTTTTAAGTCCTCGCGTAATGACTGTGACAGTGCCGTTAATTGAAAATCTTGTAATGCGATCTTCGTTGGGATGAATTACCAGAAATCACATATTATTGATGTATAGATTGGGGTACATATGCAAATTATCAGATAAAGCAGAATGTGAGAATTGAAACGTGTGTGACCACAATGAATCTTGTAGATAAACTGAGTCACAACACGAAGAGGCGAATACTGAAAAACTAGTAGACCTGCTTAATCATTTAGGCCACTGCGATTGACGCGCGTGCTCGATTATTTCAATGGCAAATGTCTTTCCTATGCAGTACATCGCGTTTACAAGCACTATGTGGAGCGCGTACGTTATTGGGCCCACTGGCCAATCACAAATTCTTACTTTAATCAAGGTTGCGATCTATATAAACAAAGAATTGTATAGTGTAAAAAAGGCAATTCATCCAGTTGGCCACTTCGACCTTATTCACGTACTGGCCCGAATTTGTAGGTTTTACAAACTAATTAGTTAAAGCAATTTATTAATTCAGTTAGAAGACAAATGCCTCACCTGGAAAAATGCAAAAATGTGTAAAGGAACTGGCTATTGCATCCGTGTAATAGTTGTATCATCATGAGCGAAGCGCATCCATAAATAATTTTAACGAGATTATACCATCAACAAAATTATGCTTCAAAATTTTCTGTCTAATATTCACCGTAAAAAAACCTTTAACATAAAAAATATAATGCATATTTTGCTTTTGACTCAACTGTTTTATTCGATAAAAATTTTTTGTTTTATTTTTCCTATCTTGTTTGTACAGGTCACGTAAGCGCAGAGTTTCGGTATAGCGGGACCGTTGGATATTTTATTTAGATCGGATAATCCACTTACTTGGAATAAGTTATTTGTTGCACCTTTTTACCAGTCATTAGCTCAAAGACAATACAGAAACTGTGGTATTTTATCAAATAAATTACAAGGCATTATTTGACGTTTTAATATGCGAGCTTATTCTTATAAAAAGTTGTTCCAGCAAATAATGATTAGATTAGTAAAATTATTTTTTTCTCAATTCAAAGCATGTGACTGAACAGGCTTACAATTAGATACCATCTGTTATGGAGTGCTAATTTATACGCAATTTTGTATTGTGTTGAGTACCTAGTACAAATATGTTCAAATATTCTTCCAATTAAATGAAATTAACCGAATGTAATTTTAGATGCTTAATAATTTACTGAGTAAGAAATTAGTCAAATACGTCAACAAATCGGATTTAATTTGCGCAAAACAACGTGTTTGCATTCAGTCTTCGTTTATATTCGGGAAAATCTAGCTTCTCGTTTTGGAATCCTTTTCAACGGCAAAGAAATTCAACTAAGAATTTACCAATTATTAAGTCGTGGTAAATTTCACTTAAACTGCTTCGTTTATACACATTGGTACATCTCTAAAACATTTTTAAACAGATAAGTATGTATGCAAGTTTGTGTACGTGTACACTCATCCAAGTGAAATTATAATAATCTAACAACAACTAATGATGATTAGCTCGATCAGTATACACCATGCCTGTGTTTTAGTTTGTTTACGACTTTGAGCTAATCAGTAACATATAATTAACTGCAAGTTTAAGTTCATTCAAGTGAAACTACAATGATACAATTAGGCCTCCCGACAACTCACTAGATAAGTGTACGCCATGCCTTTGTTTGAGTTTGTTTATGACTGCGAGGTAATTAGTTACGTATAATTAACAGCACATATACGCTCATCCAATTAAAATGAGTGATCTAATAACACATACTGACGATTTTCTAGATAAGCGTACGACATGCCTGTGTGCGCGAGTTTGTTCAGGAATGTAAAGTACTCAGTTAGATGTAATTAACTGCACATCAGACTTACTGTTTAACACTTATTTGGTTATATGAAGTGCTTACTAGTGATGTTCTAGGAAGGTTAGGAGACAAGATAATGAGAAAACACAGGTTGCAAAATCCTGTCATGTTAAATGCCAAAGAGTTAGTCAAATAATAAGTTAAATGAGCCAGAAATCAAATTAGGAACTTGTCTGATGAAAGAAAGATTATGGTAATATTTTAATAGAAAGGTGATAATTTGACGTTAAAGTATACTAATAAACGTTACACTACGATATGAGCATAAGTGTTATTGACTTAACCCAAAAGAATCAGTAAGATATGAAGTAATAAAAGATAGAACTATAAGATGATCATAAAATTCGTTGAGATCGATAATTGTCTTCTCCCGACATGTGTATGTTAGTGTTAATCAAACTTTCCTACTCATTTAATCAAGCACGTTCCCGATTCTGATTCTTGTAACAGTCTCTTCTTACCATTATTTTGTGCTGTGGTTATAATGGAATCTAGTGGTTTTTAAGAGGCTATGTTATGTATTATTATATCTCGTAGGTTAATCTCAATAGATTCACCAGCCAATCTTGTCACTATTACTAAAAATAAAAACAGCAGAGGTAAAAAAAGAAGAACCAAGTAATTAATCGATTCCTTAATGCGCAAAAAAATTTTTTGCAAAAATAGTTAAGAAATATAATTTTGTTTGAATGAACGAAACAAAAAAACATAAGTTAGTATATAAATGAAAAAATTATGTAGCGTACGACGGGATTGCTGTGGTTAAAGCTACAGGCTCCGAAGCAGGCGTGCCCACAAAATTCAGGATAATATTCTAAGTGTTCCCAATATATATGCATATATTGGAATTGGTGTCTATATGAAGATCGCAACTTTTATTTAAATAATAGTTATCACCGCTCGCACAACCATTGTTTCTTTAAATGTATAAATATTCAAATCAATATCATTTTCAAAGGTAGCGAAGTGTTTACCTTGTTCTCGTGTTGCGATACGAGATGTTTGCATCCGCTGTCTACTCGATTTTTCCAAATATTTCGACTTCCAGATATGGAAATCTTCCATATCCGGAAGTCGAAATATTTGGAAAAATCAGGTAAACAGCAGATGCAAACATCTCGTATCGCAACACGAGAAAAAGGTATCGAATCAAATCCCCTTTCGTGCAACTTGCTTCTTTTATAGCGTAGTGCTTGTTCAACAATGACAGATTGTGGGTGACAACTTGGAACTTCAGGTCTAAAGAGACGCCATATAGCTCCACCTGAGGGTAATGTCAACCAAAACACATAAGTTAGTATATAACCGAAAACAGTGTGCTGCGTGCTCATGTTCAAACATCGTCAGCAGAAAAAAAACTGTACTTGATTATTGACTATTAAGGATGGAACCGATTTACTGGATGATTTTCTTTTTCTAGATTATACAGTGCGTAGTTTATCCAATATAATGGGATTGTCTACATCAATA
>JAQBSW010009380.1:0-29128 GCA_029291075.1 Eudiplozoon nipponicum
TGTAACGACACAAATTAATGGCCGACATATTGCGTAAATTAAATTCAATTTTATTTACGTTGCACCAATGAGAAAAAAGCGAAACTTGCCGTTTAACCAATAGTGTGCAAGTAGACATATATTACTATGGCATGCTATTTAAGCACGGCAATTTACCATGCAAGTCAGTTGTCGCATTTGCATTCTGCTTTGCGTTACGCGTGTGCGTTCTGTCGGCTGTCAATACCTACGCTGGTGATTTGATAGTTTCACCAACAATTGGCTACATCCGTGACTCATCTTGTTGCGGTACAACCAGCGAGACGAGCCAATTAATTGCAGAACCTGAACGACGTTTTCCACATCGTGATTACAACTCGACAACGGGAGGAACAACAACCAGAGTCCACCCAAGGCTCTAGGACATCTTCACACTCTGAATAATTCAGGAGAACGCACGACCAGGCCCTCTTAAGGGCCCCCTATCAGTAACAAATCTCTATTCAGAGCACCTTAACCGAGTTTGTAACGTCGTACGGCATTTACTTGAAGCCGGGGCGTTTACAAAATTGGCGACCGCGCCAGGATATTGATTATTGTTCTGATTTTTTTGGTATAAATAAAATTGACTTCCTTTTTCATTTATTTGGGATAAAAATAGATTAACATTTGCGTTTTCTTTACCCTGATCGTGGTCTTCTGGGAATTTTGTTGGGTATATATTCGTGGATTTGTGTTGAATTTTTTTGGGGATATAATAATAATACATTGGCATCAAAGGCCAACGGGGCCTCTGTTCATCTTTCCTACGTACAAAACGGCACCGTACGTACTCGACAGGCTCAATTGCGGATAATTTCAATTTTTGGAAGCAGTTACTGTGACGTGCTTTTGTTCTGCGCTCATTCACCTGTGGAAGCTTTTTGTGGGTAAGCGTTTCGTTAAAGTATATTTATATATTTTCATATTGCTTATAAATTTATGCTTTTAAGATCCCGTAAGATTGTTAGAATGTCAGGTCCAATTTTAGATATTGATGTTCCTGTTTGGGATGGAGATAGTGAACTATTCTTTATGCGCGTAGACTCCGCTTTCTCCCCGTTTCCTGATTATGACAGTCATCAAAAACTGTCGAAGGTTTTTGCTAAACTACCTTCTGAATTGCAGCGACGGATTTATCCTAAGCTTGAGGCCATTAGGAAGCTACCTAATCCCATTTTGGGCCTACAAAACGAGGTAGAATCCTTGCTTGGGCCCACAGAAACTGAGCAGATAATAAACAAATATGCGCAGTTAGACATGCCAAATCTTGGCCCCATCGAAATACTGAGGGAATTACGGAAACGTTGGTATAAAACCAACATTTCTGACCATGAGGCTAAGGTTGTTTTTATTAACAATCTTCCCCAAACATTAAAACTCTTTGCCAGACAGCTCCCCAACACTCTCTCTATAGATGACTTATCTGAGAGATGTGAGTTAGAATATAGGGTTTTGGAACCCAAAGTGAATCCATCATCCTTTTCTTCACCCCCGCAAGATGATAGACTCTCCTCTTTAGAGAGGACAGTGGCGAACATGGCTAAAGTTCTAGAAGGATTGGCCATTACCAAATCCGAGCTAAATCAAGTGAATGCTCGACCCAAATTCGTTCCTAAGCCCAATTATAACGGTAGGCGGCGATCGAGATCTCCGCAATCCTTTAATAAATATGCCCCAAAGAACTGGTGTTATAACCACCAGAAGTTTTTTATTCATGCCAAGTCCGTCTTTGTCGTTCCGAAGAATTTCCGAATGAGTGCCAATTTCCACAGCTGACGGAAAGGACAACAGACCGCAGGCACAAGGGTGCATCAGTATCGGGAAACGTCTGGCGCAGGAAGTAGAAGACCGTACTTTCTGCACATCAACGGCATCAACGGCGCTACAGGGAAGAAGCCAACTACAATCCGACATCCCTGTCGACTCTTTTCGTCCACGCCGAATTTTTCACATAGAGAACCAAACGGACAACGCCGGTCGCAATCACCAGCCTACTTGTTTGCATGACCCGGCCAAACAGCCCAACGAGCTTCTGCACCTTCTTGATTTCAAAACTGGCGAAGAGTTCATCGTAGACACAGGTGCGGCAGTCTCAGTTCTCAAGGGTGATTCAATGGCCGAGATGTCGCTAGGCGTTCTTCTCGCAACAGCTACAGGCGAGCCCATACCAACATATGGCTGCCGGTACCGCACACTCAACATAGGTCTACGACGTGAATTTTCCCACAACTTCATCATTGCCAAGGTCTCACATAATATAATAGGCCTTGATTTCCTTCTGAAATTTCGGCTCATTGTTGATCTTGCCAATCAAAAGATCATCGACCCCTCCACCGGACTTGAGCAAAGTTTTTGGACACTTGCCTCCGAGCGTTTGGAGTTACAGGTCATTCAGCCAACCCCAGTGCATCATTCAGCAGAGATATCAGCAGCTCTTCAAAAATACAAATCGCTTTTCGATCTTAACAAGTCAGAGCTACGAGTCTCCAACACGATGCATCATATCGTCACAGAAGGACAACCTATTGCACTCAAGAAGCGACCACTGGCTCCTGCTAAGCTGAAAGCTGCCCAAGAAGAATTCTCAAGGCTTTTGGAAGAGGGAATCATCAGACCATCGAAAAGTTCATGGGCGTCACCACTGCACTTAGTCTCTAAATCAAACGGATCGTACAGAGCCTGTGGAGACTACCGTAAGCTAAATTCAGTGACAAAATCTGATGCATATCCTATTCCAAATATTAACACTTTACTTGAAAAACTCAACGGCAGCAATTTCTTCTCAGTGATTGACCTCAGACAAGCCTACCATCACATCCCGGTAGCACCAGAGGATATCGAGAAAACTGCAGTCATCACTCCATTTGGCCTTTTTGAATATCTTTACATGCCTTTTGGACTTAAGTGTGCTACTCAGACATTTCAAAGATTCATGGACAACATACTTCGCGACGACTCTGCTTATTGTATGTCATATCTCGATGACATTATGGTATTCAGTCCAGATCTAGAATCTCATGCGAAACATCTACGAAATGTCCTCTCACGCTTATCCAACCACGGACTCAAGATCAACTGTGACAAGACGCAGATTGCAACTTCATCCGTCGACTTCTTAGGGCATCGTATCACGGCCCAAGGTATTCAACCGTTGCCGTCAAAGACGAATTCAATCAAGAATATCAAGTCACCAAGGACTGTTAGCGAGTTGCAGAAAATCCTGGGAGTACTAAACTATTATCGCAAGTTCCTTCCGGGCCTTTCAAAACAACTTTATCCTTTGTGCAGGCACCTGCGGAACCGAAAAGGACTTAGCAAGAATTCCATCATTGCTTGGTCATCCGAAGACGAGGAATTACTTCGACTTGCCATCAACTCGTTAGCAAATGCCACAATGCTAACGCATCCAGATTTTGAAAAGCCATTTCTACTCACGACAGATGCTTCTGAATTCGCTATTGGAGCCACTTTGGAACAAGAGATCGACGGAGTTCGGAAGCCTATCAGTTTCTACTCGCGTACTCTCCAACCAGTAGAAACGAGGTACGACACTTTCGGCCGAGAACTTCTCGCCATCCACGACGCAGTGCGCCATTTTATCAGCATCATTGGCAGTAGCAGATTTGTTGTTTTCACAGATCATGCACCACTAGTTAGCGCACTTCGAAACGCAACTTCATCTATCGCCAAGTACCCTGCCAGAGTGGAAAGACAGCTTTCTCGTCTAAGCGAATGGCAATTTGACGTCTTTCACGTCAAGGGCAAACAGAACTTCATTGCAGATGCCCTGTCCAGGCCAGACGTCTCTCTACAACCACCTTCGCCGTCACCATTCACTGTCAACTCCGTGGCACTCAGTGAACCTGCACTAACGCCAACTCTCCTGCGAACTGAACAACGCGGTGACATTCACATTCAAAGATCAATAGCCCGTCACCCAACCAAGTTCATATGCCGTCTGTGGGAAGGCTTACCAATTGTTTACTTCACGGGTACGCAGCCCAACAAGCCAGTTCTGCCGACCAGCCTTCAGAGAAAAGTTTTCGATTCAATTCACTCAATTTCTCACCCAGGAAGCCAAGCGACTGTCCGACTTCTTACAGATCGTTTCTGGGGTCACAGACTTAGGCAGAATGTTAAACGATGGGTCTCAGAGTGTGCTATTTGTCAGAAAAACAAGATCACACGACACACTCGTTCTAAGTTGCAACATTTTCGAACTACTTCTCGCCTAGCCATCGTCCACATCGACATAGTTCATCTGACAAAGGTTCAAGGTTTCAGCTACCTTCTAACTATGATCGATAGATTTACACGGTGGCCTGCGGCATTACCTCTTGGCACCATTTCTGCAGACGAAGTAACTAACGGTTTTATCTCTGCATGGATATCCAATTATGGTGTTCCCAATGAGGTCATCACGGACAGAGGCACTTGCTTCTCATCTGATCGTTTCAAAACCACCTTGCGGTACATGGGATGCATCTTACGCCAGACGACTGCCTACCATCCCCAAGCTAATGGTATGGTAGAGAGAATGCATAGGGAACTCAAAGCTGCTTTAGCATCCTCGTCCATTAATGGCAACTGGGTCGATGCACTACCTTTAGTTCTGCTTGCCATGCGTTCCCGTACTCGTGAATCCATTAAAACATCTGCGTCACAACTCTTGTATGGCATGGATCTACGCCTGCCTAGTCAGCTCCCACGTCTACTACCGGCACAAGATGACCCACAAGACGAAGCTACCCGCCTTCGACTTCATTTCGGTAACATGTCTGAACAGCAGCCGAGACACACGCCTCGTCCAGTCTTCGTTCACCCACAGCTCCACAGCTGCAAGAGAGTACTCGTTCGCAACAATAATGCTGTTGCACCACTACAACCAAAGTATCGCGGTCCTTACCCGATTTTGCTCAGACAACCAAAATACTTCATTATTATGCAAGGCGCTACACCGACATCAGTAAGCATAGACAGGTTGAAACCGTTTATCGAACCGCCTGATCCTGAGAGCGTTCAACCTTCTACACACGTCTCAGGCTCCGTCTGCCCACAATCTCAATATCCTGCTTTGTATAACGCGTAATTGATTTTTTTAAACATTAACATTAACTATCAAAATTTTTTTTAACCTTACGTTATTTTTCGTATTTGTCTCACGTGGCATAACCAGCTGTTCTTAGCTAACAATTGTGTAGCATTTTTGAACAGTTCTTTGGTATTATGCCATCTCTGAGGCAATGTTCGTGTACATATTTTTATGCAGTTACCTTTGATTTTAATGTATATATTTTTACATTATAATGTATTTCTCACACATGACATTACACTGCCTATTTTGGTATGACCAGCTACTTAGAGCTAACGCTTTCGTGTAGCAACACTAAGTAGTGATCAGCTTCATATCATGGTACAGGCCACTTTCAATGCATATCTCAACTTCATCAATTGCACAAAGACCACTCTACAAATGTCATGACCACAACGTCGAGCACTCTAGCTCCTTTGGTCGTATACAAACACATTGACGACGATCCAACCTGCTTAGGTTTTAACTTAAACCTGGCAAATTCAGAGGCGATTTACCTCGAAATCTTCACGCTGCGGCTCCCAAAACTTACACTGCTCTATTTTGCCTCACGTGGTATGACCGACCACTAGAGCTAACAATTTGTGTAGCAATTCCTAGTGGTTACCTGGCATCATATCATTGTTGAAGCAACCAACAAGCATATTTAAGCCCAGCATTTATGGTTCATCATATTTTTGCTTAACTTGGTTCGAACTCTGTCATGCATTTCTTATCTAGCCTCGCAGAGAGGAATTTTTTTCCTTTTTTTCAGAGAGGAAAGTGTTGTAACGACACAAATTAATGGCCGACATATTGCGTAAATTAAATTCAATTTTATTTACGTTGCACCAATGAGAAAAAAGCGAAACTTGCCGTTTAACCAATAGTGTGCAAGTAGACATATAATACTATGGCATGCTATTTAAGCACGGCAATTTACCATGCAAGTCAGTTGTCGCATTTGCATTCTGCTTTGCGTTACGCGTGTGCGTTCTGTCGGCTGTCAATACCTACGCTGGTGATTTGATAGTTTCACCAACAATTGGCTACATCCGTGACTCATCTTGTTGCGGTACAACCAGCGAGACGAGCCAATTAATTGCAGAACCTGAACGACGTTTTCCACATCGTGATTACAACTCGACAACGGGAGGAACAACAACCAGAGTCCACCCAAGGCTCTAGGACATCTTCACACTCTGAATAATTCAGGAGAACGCACGACCAGGCCCTCTTAAGGGCCCCCTATCAGTAACAAATCTCTATTCAGAGCACCTTAACCGAGTTTGTAACGTCGTACGGAATTTACTTGAAGCCGGGGCGTTTACACTATCTCGAGAATTAATGAAAAATGGATTAAGTTAAATATGATCCTGTCGAAGATTTTACTGCAAGCAAGGACAATAGTAATTGGGCGGAGATCTTTGAATGAGGAGATGGACAATATGCCATTTTTTAGGATAGGAGAGCCCATCCTGTTGAGCCAATCAGCGGGAAGATATAGAATTTCGAGACGTCTGTAAATAACATCGGCAATCCGAGTGAAATTGTTCTAATCTAGAGGAGGAAGAATGCAGGCGGAGACACCATATTGATCAAATTCGTGTTTAGAAATAATGACTTTGATTGCTTGAAAGGCCATGGCCGGCGAAATAATGCAAAAATGCAGATTCTCAGTGTCACTGTTATCGCGAATCTCAGTAGGTGGAGTGGAAATGGAATAACAAAATTAAAAGATAACTCAGATCGTCGTCGACAAAGCTAGGGGCTACCGAATCACAGAAGTTTATGTTTGTGTTTTTTGACTTATTTAACTGTTGGTTTTTGATGATAGCAATTTGTTTGCGTGAGTTGAGAACTGTCCGAATGTCTCCTTTGATGCCGATTGGTTATCTGTTGATAAATTGCTTGATATGATCATCAAATTTTCGGAGTACGATGCGCATGCAATTGACGAGATACGTAACCTAGAATTACGGGCAAGGATGTCGCGCATTAAATAAGGTGCTAAACTTGTTCCTCGTGTGTTCGAACTGAATAGAGGTGGTAGATGCAAAGTGAGAATACAGGACGTTATGTACATTGAAAAGAATATTCTGGGAGGATTCAATTTCTCCAATCAACGGCATAATAGATGCGTCTAAACTCTTCCCAATCAGTGAATCGCCTGGATTCTTGATTGTTCTTTCTAAGAGTAGAAAGTAAAAGAGGAATAAGAAAGAATACCTGGCAGTGGTCTAGATAATTAAAGATCTCCCGAATTTGTACGTCAGTCACTTCTTTTTTAGAGAGGACGCGCTCGATTTAGTTGTTTTCTCGGGTATCAAATTGCCAAAAATGATTCAGTAAATTGTCAGATAAGAGCCGAAGCAGCAGATGATTTTCTATTGTTAAAATATTCCAGTTGTCCAGTGGAAGGTTGAAGTGTCCTACAACGATATATTGATCGGAAGTTTGAGAAAAAACAGTGGACAGAAATTAGGCTCCACGAGTGTCATCAATTAATGAGAGATTCGGAGGCATTTAGGCTACGCAACTAGATAGGTTTTGATCTAGAATCACAAGCTGAAATGAAAAGAACTGCAATCCAAATGATTTAGATGTAGACAAACTTTTAGTCATGGAAGAGGATCGGACATAGGCAGCCAAAGCACCCCCTCGACCAACAGCTCTGTAGCTTATCTAAATTTGATTTGCATATATATTCAATGCGGTTTGATCCTCGATAGTCAGTTTGCCGTCGTACTCTGATGATGATCATGGAAGGTCGAAACGCGTCAGTGCGTTGCGGCTGGCGGTAGTTTTGTTATGTTGTTCGACGACTGGTTAAATACAATGGGATTGGTGTTTACTTCAAGCTCGCAAACTTGATTTAAAGAATTGTTACCACCACCCGCGCAATCAATTATTGTTTAAATTGTATTGCCTATATATGTATATGTGGCGAAAGCTGCAAACAGTTAATGTTCGTGACTGCATAGAAATTGTGCAGCCGACATTTCCAGTCAAGTTCAATGTATGCAACACTGCTAGAAGTGAGAGCCGCATATCTAAATTTGATTTCCATGTATATTAAATGCGGTTTGATCCTCGATAGTCAGTTTGCCGTCGTACTCTGATGATGATCATGGAAGGTCGAAACGCGTCAGTGCGTTGCGGCTGGCGGTAGTTTTGTTACGTTGTTCAAAGTCTAGTAAAATTCGATGGGTTTAGTGTTTACTTCAAGCTCGCAAACTTGATTTAAATAATTGTTACCACCACACGCGCAATCAATTTAAAAAAAATTGTATTGCCTATATACGTATATGTGGCGAAAGCTGCAAACAATTAATGCTCGTGATTGCATAGAAATTGTGCAGCCGACATTTCCAGTCAAGTTCAATGTATGCGAGACTGCTAGAGGTGAGAGCCGCATATCTAAATTTGATTTATATATATATTCAATGCGGTTTGATCCTCGATAGTCAGTTTGCCGTCGTACTCTGATGATGATCATGGAAGGTCGAAACGAGTCAGTGCGTTGCAGCTGGCGGTAGTTTTGTTATGTTGTTCGATGACTGGTTAAATACAATGGGATTGGTGTTTAACTCAAGCACGCAAACTTGATTTAAAGAATTGTTACCATCACCCGCGCAATCAATTATTGTTTAAATTGTATTGCCTATATATGTATATGTGGCGAAAGCTGCAAACAGTTAATGCTCGTGATTAAATAGAAATCGTGCAGCCGACATTTCCAGTCAAGTTCAATATATGCGAGACTGCTAGATGTGTGAGCCGCATAACTAAATTTGATTTCCATATATATTAAATGCGGTTTGATCCTTGATTGTCAGTTTGCCGTCGTACTCTAATGATGATCATGGAAGGTCGAAACGCGTCAGTGCGTTGCGGCTGGCGGTAGTTTTGTTACGTTGTTCAAAGTCTCGTAAAATTCGATGTGTTTAGTGTTTACTTCAAGCTCGCAAACTGGATTTAAATAATTGTTACCACCACCCGCACAATCAATTTAAAAAAAATTGTATTGCCTATATACGTGTATGTGGCGAAAGCTGCAAACAATTAATGCTCGTGATTGCATAGAAATTGTGCAGCCGACATTTCCAGTCAAGTTCAATGTATGCGAGACTGTTAGAGGTGAGAGCCGCATAACTAAATTTGATTTCCATATATATTCAATGCGGTTTGATCCTCGATAGTCAGTTTGTCGTCATACTCTGATGATGATCATGGAAGATCGAAACGCTTCAGTGCCTTGCGGCTGGCGGTAGTTTTGTTACATTGTTCGAAGTCTGGTTAAATTCGATGGATTTGGTGTTTACTTCATGCTCGCAAACTTGATTTAAATAATTGTTACCACAACACCCACAACCAATTTTTGTTTAATTGTTTTGCCTATATATGTATATGTGGCAAAAGCTGAAAACAGTAAATGCTCGTGATTGCATGCAATTTGTGCAGCCGGCATTTCCAGTCAAGTTCAATGTATGCGAGACTGCTAGAGGTGAGAGCCGCATAACTAAATTTGATTTCCATTTATATTCAATGCGGTTTGATCCTCGCTAGTTAGTTTGCCGTCGTACTCTGATGATGATCATGGAAGGTCGAAACGCGTCAGTGCGTTGCGGCTGGCGGTAGTTTTGCTATGTTGTTCAACGACTTGTTAAGAACAATGTGATTGGTGTTTACATCAAGCTCGCAAACTTGATTTAGAAAATTGTTACCACCAGCCGCGCAATGAATTATTGTTAAATTGTTTTGCCTATATATGTATATGTGGCGAAAGCTGCAAACAGTTAATGTTCGTGACTGCATAGAAATTGTGCAGCCGACATTTCCAGTCAAGTTCAATGTATGCGAGACTGCTAGAGGTGAGAGCCGCATATCTAAATTTGATTTCCATATATATTCAATGCGGTTTGATCCTCGATTGTCAGTTTGCCGTGGTACTCTGATGATGATCATGGAAGGTCGAAACGTGTCAGTGCGTTGCGGCTGGCGGTAGTTTTGTTTCGTTGTTCGAAGACTGGTTAAATTCGATGGGTTTGGTGTTTACTTCAAGCTCGCAAACTTGATTTAAATAATTGTTACCACCACACGCGCAATCAATTTTTGTTAAATTGTATTGGTTATATATGTATATGTGGCGAAAGCTGCAAACAGTTAATGCTCGTGATTGCATAGAAATTGTTCAGCCGACATTTCCAGTCAAGTTCAATATATGCGAGACTGCTAGATGTGTGAGCCGCATAACTAAATTTGATTTCCATATATATTAAATGCGGTTTGATCCTCGATAGTCAGTTTGTCGTCATAATCTGATGATGATCATGGAAGGTCGAAAGGCGTCAGTGCTTTGCGGCTGGCGGTAGTTTTGTTAAGTTGTTCGAAGACTGGTTAAATTCGATGGGTTTGGTGTTTACTTCAAGCTCGCAAACTTGATTTAAATCTTTGTTACCACCACCCGCGCAATCAATTTTTGTTAAATTGTATTGCCTATATATGCATATGTGGCGAAAGCTGCAAACAGTCAATGCTCGTGATTGCATAGAAATTGTGCAGCCGACATTTCCAATCAAGTTCAATATATGCGAGAATGCTAGAGGTGAGAGCCGCATATCTAAATTTGATTTCCGTATATATTCAATGCGGTTTCTTCCTCGCTAGTCAGTTTGCCGTCGTACTCTGATGATGATCATGGAAGGTCGAAACGCGTCAGTGCGTTGCAGCTGGCGGTAATTTTGTTATGTTGTTCGATGACTGGTTAAATACAATGGGATTGGTGTTTACTTCAAGCACGCAAACTTGATTTAAAGAATTGTTACCACCACCCGCGCAATCAATTATTGTTTGAATTGTGTTGCCTATATATGTTTATGTGGCGAAAGCTGCAAACAGTTAATGTTCGTGACTGCATAGAAATTGTGTAGCCGACATTTCCAGTCAAGTTCAATATATGCGAGACTGCTAGAGGTGAGAGCCGTATATCTAAATTTGATTTCCATATATATTCAATGCGGTTTGATCCTCGATATTCAGTTTGCCGTCGTACTCTAATGATGATCATGGAAGGTCGAAACGCGTCAGTGCGTTGCGGCTGGCGGTAGTTTTGTTACGTTGTTCGAAGACTGGTTAAATTCGATGGGTTTAGTGTTTACTTCAAGCTCGCAAACTTGATTTAAATAATTGTTACCACCACCCGCACAATCAATTTTTTTAAAATTGTATTGCCTATATACGTGTATGTGGCGAAAGCTGCAAACAATTAATGCTCGTGATTGCATAGAAATTGTGCAGCCGACATTTCCAGTCAAGTTCAATGTATGCGAGACTGATAGAGGTGAGAGCCGCATAACTAAATTTGATTTCCATATATATTCAATGCGGTTTGATCCTCGATAGTCAGTTTGCCGTCGTACTCTGATGATGATCAAGGAAGGTCGAAACGCGTCAGTGAGTTGCGGCTGGCGGTAGTTTTGTTATGTTGTTCGACGACTGGTTAAATACAATGGGATTTGTGTTTAATTCAAGCTCGTTAACTTGATTTAAATAATTGTTACCACCACTCACGCAATCAATTTTTACAAATTGTATTGCCTCTATATGTATATAGTGGCGAAAAGCTGCAAACACGTCAGATTGAAGGTAGAAATTGTTAAAATGACATTTCCAGTCAAGTTCAATATATGCGAGACTGTTAGAGGGAGAGCCGCATAACTAAATTTTGATTTCCATATATATTCAATGCGGCTTTTGATCCTCGATTGTCAGTTTGCCGTGGTACATTAATGATGAATATGGAAGGTCGAAACGCGTCAGTGCGTTGCGGCTGGCGGTAGTTTTGTTACGTTGTTCAAAGTCTCGTAAAATTCGATGTGTTTAGTGTTTACTTCAAGCTCGCAAACTGGATTTAAATAATTGTTACCACCACCCGCACAATCAATTTAAAAAAAATTGTATTGCCTATATACGTGTATGTGGCGAAAGCTGCAAACAATTAATGCTCGTGATTGCATAGAAATTGTGCAGCCGACATTTCCAGTCAAGTTCAATGTATGCGAGACTGTTAGAGGTGAGAGCCGCATAACTAAATTTGATTTCCATATATATTCAATGCGGTTTGATCCTCGATAGTCAGTTTGTCGTCATACTCTGATGATGATCATGGAAGATCGAAACGCGTCAGTGCCTTGCGGCTGGCGGTAGTTTTGTTACGTTGTTCGAAGACTGGTTAAATTCGATGGGTTTGGTGTTTACTTCAAGCTCGCAAACTTGATTTAAATAATTGTTACCACAACACCCACAATCAATTTTTGTTAAATTGTTTTGCCTATATATGTATATGTGGCGAAAGCTGAAAACAGTTAATGCTCGTGATTGCATGCAATTTGTGCAGCCGGCATTTCCAGTCAAGTTCAATATATGCGAGACTGCTAGAGGGGAGAGCCGCATAACTAAATTTGATTTCCATATATATTCAATGCGGTTTGATCCTCGATTGTCAGTTTGCCGTGGTACTCTGATGATGATCATGGAAGGTCGAAACGCGTCAGTGCGTTGCGGCTGGCGGTAGTTTTGTTACGTTGTTCGAAGACTGGTTAAATTCGATGGGTTTGGTGTTTAAATCAAGCTCGCAAACTTGATTTAAATAATTGTTACCACCACCCGCGCAATCAATTTTTGTTAAATTGTATTGCCTATATATGTGTATGTGGCGAAAGCTGCAAACAGTTAATGCTCGTGATTGCATAGAAATTGTGCAGCCGACATTTCCAGTCAAGTTCAATATATGCGCGACTGCTAGATGTGTGAGCCGCATAACTAAACTTGATTTCCATATATATTAAATGCGGTTTGATCCTCGATAGTCAGTTTGTCGTCATAATCTGATGATGATCATGGAAGGTCGAAAGGCGTCCGTGCTTTGCTGCTGGCGGTAGTTTTGTTAAGTTGTTCGAAGACTGGTTAAATTCGATGGGTTTGGTGTTTACTTCAAGCTCGCAAACTTGATTTAAATCTTTGTTACCACCACCCGCGCAATCAATTTTTGTTAAATTGTATTGCATATATATGCATATGTGGCGAAAGCTGCAAACAGTCAATGCTCGTGATTGCATAGAAATTGTGCAGCCGACATTTCCAATCAAGTTCAATATATGCGAGACTGCTAGATGTGTGAGCCGCATAACTAAATTTGATTTCCATATATATTCAATGCGGTTTGATCCTCGATAGTCAGTTTGCCGTCGTACTCTGATGATGATCATGGAAGGTCGAAACGCGTCAGTGCGTTGCGGCTGGCGGTAGTTTTGTTATGTTGTTCGACGACTGGTTAAATACAATGGGATTGGTGTTTACTTCAAGCTCGCAAACTTGATTTAAATAATTGTTACCACCACCCGCGCAATCAATTATTGTTAAATTGTATTGCCTATATATGTATATGTGCGAAAGCTGCAAACAGTTAATGTCTCGTGATTGCATGGAAATTGTGCAGCCGACATTTCCAGTCAAGTTCAATGTATGCGAGACTGCTAGAGGTGAGAGCCGCATAACTAAATTTGATTTCCATATATATTCAATGCGGTTTGATCCTCGATTGTCAGTTTGCCGTCGTACTCTAATGATGATCATGGAAGGTAGAAACGCGTCAGTGCGTTGCGGCTGGCGGTAGTTTTGTTACGATGTTCGAAGACTGGTTAAATTCGATGGGTTTGGTGTTTACTTCAAGCTCGCAAACTTGAATTAAATAATTGTTACCACCACCCGCACAATCAATTTTTAAAAAATTGTATTGCCTATATACGTGTATGTGGCGAAAGCTGCAAACAATTAATGCTCGTGATTGCATAGAAATTGTGCAGCCGACATTTCCAGTCAAGTTCAATGTATGCGAGACTGATAGAGGTGAGAGCCGCATAACTAAATTTGATTTCCATATATATTCAATGCGGTTTGATCCTCGATTGTCAGTTTGCGGTGGTACTCTGATGATGATCATGGAAGGTCGAAACGAGTCAGTGCGTTGCGGCTGGCGGTAGTTTTGTTACGATGTTCGAAGACTGGTTAAATTCGATGGGTTTGGTGTTTACTTCAAGCTCGCAAACTTGATTTAAATAATTGTTACCACCACCCACGCAATCAATTTTTGTTAAATTGTATTGCCTCTATATGTATATGTGGCGAAAGCTGCAAACAATTAATGCTCGTGATAGCATAGAAATTGTGCAGCCGACATTTCCAGTCAAGTTCAATGTTTGCGAGACTGCTAGAGGTGAGAGCCGCATAACTAAATTTGATTTCCATATATATTCAATGCCGTTTGATCCTCGATAGTCAGTTTGTCGTCATACTCTGATGATGATCATGGAAGGTCGTAATGCGTCAGTGCCTTGCGGCTGGCGGTAGTTTTGTTACGTTGTTCCAAGACTGGTTATATTCGATGGGTTTGGTGTTTACTCAAGCTCGCAAACTTGATTTAAATAAATGTTACCACCACCCGCGCAATCAATTTTTGTTACATTGAATTGCCTATATATGTATATATGGCGAAAGCTGCAAACAGTTAATGCTCAAGATTGCATAGATATTGTGCAGCCGACATTTCCAGGCAAGTTCAATATATGCGAGACTGCTAGATGTGTGAGCCGCATAACTAAATTTTATTTCCATATATATTTAATGCGGTTTGATCCTCGATTGTCAGTTTGCCGTCGTACTCTAACGATGATCATGGAAGGTCGAAACGCGTCAGTGCGTTGCGGCTGGCGTTAGTTTTGTTACGTTGTTCAAAGTCTCGTAATATTCGATGTGTTTAGTGTTTACTTCAAGCTCGCAAACTTGATTTAAATAATTGTTACCACCACCCGCACAATCAATTTAAAAAAAATTGTATTGCCTATTTACGTGTATGTGGCGAAAGCTGCAAACAATTAATGCTCGTGATTGCATAGAAATTGAGCAGCCGACAATTCCAGTCAAGTTCAATGTATGCGAGACTGTTAGAGGTGAGAGCCGCATAACTAAATTTGATTTCCATATATATTCAATGCGGTTTGATCCTCGATAGTCAGTTTGTCGTCATACTCTGATGATGATCATGGAAGGTCGAAACGCTTCAGTGCCTTGCGGCTGGCGGTAGTTTTGTTACAGTGTTCGACGACTGGTTAAATTCGATGGATTTGGTGTTTACTTCATGCACGCAAACTTGATTTAAATAATTGTTACCACAACACCCACAATCAATTTTTGTTAATTGTTTTGCCTATATATGTATATGTGGCGAAAACTGAAAACAGTTGATGCTCGTGATTGCATTCAATTTGTGCAGCCGGCATTTCCAGTCAAGTTCAATATATGCGAGATTGCTAGATGGGAGAGCCGCATAAGTAAATTTGATTTCCATATATATTCAATGCGGTTTGATCCTCGATTGTCAGTTTGCCGCGGTACTCTGATGATGATCATGGAAGGTCGAAACGTGTCAGTGCGTTGCGGCTGGCGGTAGTTTTGTTTCGATGTTCGAAGACTGGAAAAATGCGATGGGTTTGGTGTTTACTTCAAGCTCGCAAACTTGATTTAAATAATTGTTACCACAACCCGCGCAATCAATATTTGTTAAATTGTATTGCCTATATATGTATATGTGGCGAAAGCTGCAAACAATTAATGTTCGTGACTGCATAGAAATTGTGCAGACGACATTTCCAGTCAAGTTCAATGTATGCAAGACTGCTAGAGGTGAGAGCCGCATATCTAAATTTGATTTCCATATATATTAAATGCGGTTTGATCCTCGATAGTCAGTTTGTCGTCATAATCTGATGATGATCATGGAAGGTCGAAACGCGTCCGTGCTTTGCGGCTGGCGGTAGTTTTGTTACGTTGTTCCAAGACTGGTTAAATTCGATGGGTTTAGTGTTTACTTCAAGCTCGCAAACTTGATTTAAATAATTGTTACCACCACCCGCGCAATCAATTATTGTTAAATTGTATTGCCTATATATGTATATGTGGCTAAAGCTGCAAGCAGTTAATGTTCGTGAATGCATAGAAATTGTGTAGCCGACATTTCCGGTCAAGTTCAATGTATGCGAGACTGAAGCGATGTGTGAGCCGCATAACTAAATTTTGATTCATATATATAAATGCGGTTTGATCCTCGATAGTCAGTTTTGCCGTCGTACTCTGATGATGATCATGGAAGGTCGAAACGCGTCAGTGCGTTGCGGCTGGCGGTAGTTTTGTTATGTTGTTCGACGACTGGTTAAATACAATGGGATTGGTGTTTACCTCAAGCTCGCAAACTTGATTTAAAGAATTGTTACCACCACCCGCGCAAACAATTATTGTTAAATTGTAATGCCTATATATGAATATGTGGCGAAAGCTGCAAACAGTTAATGTTCGTGACTGCATAGAAATTGTGCAGCCGACATTTCCAGTCAAGTTCAATGTATGCGAGACTGCTAGAGGTGAGAGCCGCATGTCTAAATTTGATTTCCATATATATTCAATGCGGCTTGATCCTCGATAGTCAGTTTGCCGTCGTACTCTGATGATGATCATGGAAGGTCGAAACGCGTCAGTGCGTTGCGGCTGGCGGTAGTTTTGTTATGTTGTTCGACGACTGGTTAAATACAATGGGATTGGTGTTTACTTCAAGCTCGCAAACTTGATTTAAATAATTGTTACCACCACCCGCGCAATCAATTTTTGTTAAATTGTATTGCCTATATATGTATATGTGGCGAAAGCTGCAAACAGTTAATGCTCGTGATTGCATAGAAATTGTTCAGCCGACATTTCCAGTCAATTTCAATATATGCGAGACTGCTAGAGGTGAGAGCCGCATAACTAAATTTGATTTCCATATATATTCAATGCGGTGTGATCCTCGCTAGTCAGTTTGCCGTCGTACTCTGATGATGATCATGGAAGGTCGAAACGCGTCAGTGCGTTGCGGCTGGCGGTAGTTTTGTTATTTTGTTCGACGACTGGTGAAATACAATGGGATTGGTGTTTACTTCAAGCTCGCAAACTTGATTTAAAGAATTGTTACCACCACCCGCGCCATCAATTATTGTTAAATTTTGTTGCCTATATATGTATATGTGGCGAAAGCTGCAAACAGTTAATGCTCGTGACTGCATAGAAATTGTGCAGCCGACATTTCCAGTCAAGTTCAATGTATGCGAGACTGCTAGAGGTGAGAGCCGCATAACTAAATTTGATTTCCATATATATTGAATGCGGTTTGATCCTCGATTGTCAGTTTGCCGTGGTACTCTGATGATGATCATGGAAGGTCGAAACGCGTCAGTGCGCTGCGGCTGGCGGTAGTTTTGTTACGTTGTTCGAAGACTGGTTAAATTCGATGGGTTTGGTGTTTACTTCAAGCTCGCAAACTTGATTTAAATAATTGTTACCACCACCCGCGCAATCAATTTTTGTTAAATTGTATTGCCTATATATGTATATGTGGCGAAAGCTGCAAACAGTTAATGCTCGAGATTGCATAGAAATTGTGCAGCCGACATTTCCAGTCAAGTTCAATATATGCGAGACTGCTAGATGTGTGAGCCGCATAACTAAATTTGATTTCCATATATATTAAATGCGGTTTGATCCTCGATTGTCAGTTTGCCGTCGTACTCTAATGATGATCATGGAAGGTCGAAACGCGTCAGTGCGTTGCGGCTGGCGGTAGTTTTGTTACGTTGTTCAAAGTCTCGTAAAATTCGATGTGTTTAGTGTTTACTTCAAGCTCGCAAACTTGATTTAAATAATTGTTACCACCACCCGCACAATCAATTTAAAAAAAATTGTATTGCCTATATACGTGTATGTGGCGAAAGCTGCAAACAATTAATGCTCGTGATTGCATAGAAATTGAGCAGCCGACATTTCCAGTCAAGTTCAATGTATGCGAGACTGTTAGAGGTGAGAGCCGCATAACTAAATTTGATTTCCATATATATTCAATGCGGTTTGATCCTCGATAGTCAGTTTGTCGTCATACTCTGATGATGATCATGGAAGGTCGAAACGCTTCAGTGCGTTGCGGCTGGCGGTAGTTTTGTTACAGTGTTCGAAGTCTGGTTAAATTCGATGGATTTGGTGTTTACTTCATGCTCGCAAACTTGATTTAAATAATAATTACCACCACTCGCGCAATCAATTTTTGTTAAATTGTATTGCCTCTATATGTATATGTGGCGAAAGCTGCAAACAGTTAATGCTCGTGATTGCATAGAAATTGTGCAGCCGACATTTCCAGTCAAGTTCAATATATGCGAGACTGCTAGAGGGGAGAGCCGCATAACTAAATTTGATTTCCATATATATTCAATGCGGTTTGATCCTCGATTGTCAGTTTGCCGTCGTACTCTGATGATGATCATGGAAGGTCGAAACGCGTCAGTGCGTTGCGGCTGGCGGTAGTTTTGTTACGTTGTTCGAAGACTGGTTAAATTCGATGGGTTTGGTGTTTACTTCAAGCTCGCAAACTTGATTTAAATAATTGTTACCACCACCCGCGCAATCAATTTTTGTTAAATTGTATTGCCTATATATGTATATGTGGCGAAAGCTGCAAACAGTTAATGCTCGTGATTGCATAGAAATTGTGCAGCCGACATTTCCAGTCAAGTTCAATGTATGCGAGACTGCTAGAGGTGAGAGCCGCATAACTAAATTTGATTTCCATATATATTAAATGCGGTTTGATCCTCGATAGTCAGTTTGTCGTCATAATCTGATGATGATCATGGAAGGTCGAAACGCGTCCGTGCCTTGCGGCTGGCGGTAGTTTTGTTACGTTGTTCCAAGACTGGTTAAATTCGATGGGTTTGGTGTTTACTTCAAGCTCGCAAACTTGATTTAAATAATTGATACCACCACACGCGCAATCAATTTTTGTTAAATTGTATTGCCTATATATGTATATGTGGCGAAAGCTGCAAACAATTAATGCTCGTGATAGCATAGAAATTGTGCAGCCGACATTTCCAGTCAAGTTCAATGTTTGCGAGACTGCTAGAGGTGAGAGCCGCATAACTAAATTTGATTTCCATATATATTCAATGCAGTTTGATCCTCGATAGTCAGTTTGTCGTCATACTCTGATGATGATCATGGAAGGTCGTAATGCGTCAGTGCCTTGCGGCTGGCGTTAGTTTTGTTACGTTGTTCCAAGACTGGTTATATTCGATGGGTTTGGTGTTTACTTCAAGCTCGCAAACTTGATTTAAATAATTGTTACCACCATCCGCGCAATCAATTTTTGTTAAATTGAATTGCCTATATATGTATATGTGGCGAAAGCTGCAAACAATTAATGCTCAAGTTTGCATAGATATTGTGCAGCCGACATTTCCAGGCAAGTTCAATATATGCGAGACTGCTAGATGTGTGAGCCGCATAACTAAATTTGATTTCCATATATATTAAATGCGGTTTGATCCTCGATTGTCAGTTTGCCGTCGTACTCTAATGATGATCATGGAAGGTCGAAACGCGTCAGTGCGTTGCGGCTGGCGGTAGTTTTGTTACGTTGTTCAAAGTCTCGTAAAATTCGATGTGTTTAGTGTTTACTTCAAGCTCGCAAACTTGATTTAAATAATTGTTACCACCACCCGCACAATCAATTTAAAAAAAATTGTATTGCCTATATACGTGTATGTGGCGAAAGCTGCAAACAATTAATGCTCGTGATTGCATAGAAATTGTGCAGCCGACATTTCCAGTCAAGTTCAATGTATGCGAGACTGTTAGAGGTGAGAGCCGCATAACTAAATTTGATTTCCATATATATTCAATGCGGTTTGATCCTCGATAGTCAGTTTGTCGTCATACTCTGATGATGATCATGGAAGATCGAAACGCTTCAGTGCCTTGCGGCTGGCGGTAGTTTTGTTACAGTGTTCGAAGTCTGGTTAAATTCGATGGATTTGGTGTTTACTTCATGCTCGCAAACTTGATTTAAATAATTGTTACCACAACACCCACAATCAATTTTTGTTAAATTGTTTTGCCTATATATGTATATGTGGCGAAAGCTGAAAACAGTTAATGCTCGTGATTGAATGCAATTTGTGCAGCCCGCATTTCCAGTCAAGTTCAATATATGCGAGACTGCTAGAGGGGAGAGCCGCATAACTAAATTTGATTTCCATATATATTCAATGCGGTTTGATCCTCGATTGTCAGTTTGCCGTGGTACTCTGATGATGATCATGGAAGGTCGAAACGTGTCAGTGCGTTGCGGCTGGCGGTAGTTTTGTTTCGATGTTCGAAGACTGGTTAAATTCGATGGGTTTGGTGTTTACTTCAAGCTCGCAAACTTGATTTAAATAATTGTTACCACCACCCGCGCAATCAATTTTTGTTAAATTGTATTGCCTATATACGTGTATATGTGGCGAAAGCTGCAAACAGTTAATGCTCGTGATTGCATAGAAATTGTGCAGCCGACATTTCCAGTCAAGTTCAATATATGCGCGACTGCTAGATGTGTGAGCCGCATAACTAAACTTGATTTCCATATATATTAAATGCGGTTTGATCCTCGATAGTCAGTTTGTCGTCATAATCTGATGATGATCATGGAAGGTCGAAAGGCGTCAGTGCGTTGCGGCTGGCGGTAGTTTTGTTACGTTGTTCGAAGACTGGTTAAATTCGATGGGTTTGGTGTTTACTTCAAGCTCGCAAACTTGATTTAAATCTTTGTTACCACCACCCGCGCAATCAATTTTTGTTAAATTGTATTGCCTATATATGCATATGTGGCGAAAGCTGCAAACAGTCAATGCTCGTGATTGCATAGAAATTGTGCAGCCGACATTTCCAATCAAGTTCAATATATGCGAGACTGCTAGATGTGTGAGCAGCATAACTAAATTTGATTTCCATATATATTAAATGCGGTTTGATCCTCGATAGTCAGTTTGTCGTCATAATCTGATGATGATCATGGAAGGTCGAAACGCGTCCGTGCCTTGCGGCTGGCGGTAGTTTTGTTACAGTGTTCGAAGACTGGTTAAATTCGATGGATTTGGTGTTTACTTCATTCTCGCAAACTTGATTTAAATAATTGTTACCACAACCCCCACAATCAATTTTTGTTAAATTGTATTGCCTATATATGTGTATGTGGCGAAAGCTGAAAACAGTTAATGCTCGTGATTGCATGGAAATTGTGCAGCTGGCATTTCCAGTCAAGTTCAATATATGCGAGACTGCTAGAGGGGAGAGCCGCATAACTAAATTTGATTTCCATATATATTAAATGCGGTTTGATCCTCGATTGTCAGGTTGCCGTCGTACTCTAATGATGATCATGGAAGGTAGAAACGCGTCAGTGCGTTGCGGCTGGCGGTAGTTTTGTTACGATGTTCGAAGACTGGTTAAATTCGATGGGTTTGGTGTTTACTTCAAGCTCGCAAACTTGATTTAAATAATTGTTACCACCACCCGCACAATCAATTTTTAAAAAATTGTATTGCCTATATACGTGTATGTGGCGAAAGCTGCAAACAATTAATGCTCGTGATTGCATAGAAATTGTGCAGCCGACATTTCCAGTCAAGTTCAATGTATGCGAGACTGATAGAGGTGAGAGCCGCATAACTAAATTTGATTTCCATATATATTCAATGCGGTTTGATCCTCGATTGTCAGTTTGCGGTGGTACTCTGATGATGATCATGGAAGGTCGAAACGAGTCAGTGCGTTGCGGCTGGCGGTAGTTTTGTTACGATGTTCGAAGACTGGTTAAATTCGATGGGTTTGGTGTTTACTTCAAGCTCGCAAACTTGATTTAAATAATTGTTACCACCACCCACGCAATCAATTTTTGTTAAATTGTATTGCCTCTATATGTATATGTGGCGAAAGCTGCAAACAATTAATGCTCGTGATAGCATAGAAATTGTGCAGCCGACATTTCCAGTCAAGTTCAATGTTTGCGAGACTGCTAGAGGTGAGAGCCGCATAACTAAATTTGATTTCCATATATATTCAATGCCGTTTGATCCTCGATAGTCAGTTTGTCGTCATACTCTGATGATGATCATGGAAGGTCGTAATGCGTCAGTGCCTTGCGGCTGGCGGTAGTTTTGTTACGTTGTTCCAAGACTGGTTATATTCGATGGGTTTGGTGTTTACTTCAAGCTCGCAAACTTGATTTAAATAATTGTTACCACCACCCGCGCAATCAATTTTTGTTACATTGAATTGCCTATATATGTATATGTGGCGAAAGCTGCAAACAGTTAATGCTCGTGATTGCATAGATACTGTGCAGCCGACATTTCCAGGCAAGTTCAATGTATGCGAGACTGCTAGAGGTGAGAGCCGCATAACTAAATTTGATTTCCATATATATTCAATGCGGTTTGATCCTCGATTGTCAGTTTGCCGTCGTACTCTGATGATGATCATGGAAGGTCGAAACGCGTCAGTGCGTTGCGGCTGGCGGTAGTTTTGTTACGTTGTTCAAAGTCTCGTAATATTCGATGTGTTTAGTGTTTACTTCAAGCTCGCAAACTTGATTTAAATAATTGTTACCACCACCCGCACAATCAATTTAAAAAAAATTGTATTGCCTATATACGTGTATGTGGCGAAAGCTGCAAACAATTAATGCTCGTGATTGCATAGAAATTGAGCAGCCGACATTTCCAGTCAAGTTCAATGTATGCGAGACTGTTAGAGGTGAGAGCCGCATAACTAAATTTGATTTCCATATATATTCAATGCGGTTTGATCCTCGATAGTCAGTTTGTCGTCATACTCTGATGATGATCATGGAAGGTCGAAACGCTTCAGTGCCTTGCGGCTGGCGGTAGTTTTGTTACAGTGTTCGAAGACTGGTTAAATTCGATGGATTTGGTGTTTACTTCATGCTCGCAAACTTGATTTAAATAATTGTTACCACAACACCCACAATCAATTTTTGTTAAATTGTTTTGCCTATATATGTATATGTGGCGAAAGCTGAAAACAGTTAATGCTCGTGATTGCATTCAATTTGTGCAGCCGGCATTTCCAGTCAAGTTCAATATATGCGAGACTGCTAGATGGGAGAGCCGCATAACTAAATTTGATTTCCATATATATTCAATGCGGTTTGATCCTCGATTGTCAGTTTGCCGCGGTACTCTGATGATGATCATGGAAGGTCGAAACGTGTCAGTGCGTTGCGGCTGGCGGTAGTTTTGTTTCGATGTTCGAAGACTGGTTAAATTCGATGGGTTTGGTGTTTACTTCAAGCTCGCAAACTTGATTTAAATAATTGTTACCACCACCCGCGCAATCAATTATTGTTAAATTGTATTGCCTATATATGTATATGTGGCGAAAGCTGCAAACAGTTAATGTTCGTGACTGCATAGAAATTGTGCAGCCGACATTTCCAGTCAAGTTCAATGTATGCGAGACTGCTAGAGGTGAGAGCCGCATAACTAAATTTGATTTCCATATATATTAAATGCGGTTTGATCCTCGATAGTCAGTTTGCCGTCGTACTCTGATGATGATCATGGAAGGTCGAAACGCGTCAGTGCGTTGCGGCTGGCGGTAGTTTTGTTATGTTGTTCGAAGACTGGTTAAATTCGATGGGTTTGGTGTTTACTTCAAGCTCGCAAACTTGATTTAAATAATTGTTACCACCACCCGCGCAATCAATTATTGTTAAATTGTATTGCCTATATATGTATATGTGGCGAAAGCTGCAAACAGTTAATGCTCGTGATTGCATAGAAATTGTGCAGCCGACATTTCCAGTCAAGTTCAATGTATGCGAGACTGCTAGAGGTGAGAGCCGCATAACTAAATTTGATTTCCATATATATTCAATGCGGTTTGATCCTCGATAGTCAGTTTGCCGTCGTACTCTGATGATGATCATGGAAGGTCGAAACGCGTCAGTGCGTTGCGGCTGGCGGTAGTTTTGTTACGTTGTTCGAAGACTGGTTAAATTCGATGGGATTGGTGTTTACTTCAAGCTCGCAAACTTGATTTAAATAATTGTTACCACCACCCGCGCAATCAATTTTTGTTAAATTGTATTGCCTATATATGTATATGTGGCGAAAGCTGCAAACAGTTAATGCTCGTGATTGCATAGAAATTGTGCAGCCGACATTTCCAGTCAAGTTCAATGTATGCGAGACTGCTAGAGGTGAGAGCCGCATAACTAAATTTGATTTCCATATATATTCAATGCGGTTTGATCCTCGATAGTCAGTTTGCCGTCGTACTCTGATGATGATCATGGAAGGTCGAAACGCGTCAGTGCGTTGCGGCTGGCGGTAGTTTTGTTATGTTGTTCGACGACTGGTTAAATACGATGGGATTGGTGTTTACTTCAAGCTCGCAAACTTGATTTAAATAATTGTTACCACCACCCGCGCAATCAATTATTGTTAAATTGTATTGCCTATATATGTATATGTGGCGAAAGCTGCAAACAGTTAATGTTCGTGACTGCATAGAAATTGTGCAGCCGACATTTCCAGTCAAGTTCAATGTATGCGAGACTGCTAGAGGTGAGAGCCGCATATCTAAATTTGATTTCCATATATATTCAATGCGGTTTGATCCTCGATAGTCAGTTTGCCGTCGTACTCTGATGATGATCATGGAAGGTCGAAACGCGTCAGTGCGTTGCGGCTGGCGGTAGTTTTGTTATGTTGTTCGACGACTGGTTAAATACAATGGGATTGGTGTTTACTTCAAGCTCGCAAACTTGATTTAAAGAATTGTTACCACCACCCGCGCAATCAATTATTGTTAAATTGTATTGCCTATATATGTATATGTGGCGAAAGCTGCAAACAGTTAATGTTCGTGACTGCATAGAAATTGTGCAGCCGACATTTCCAGTCAAGTTCAATGTATGCGAGACTGCTAGAGGTGAGAGCCGCATATCTAAATTTGATTTCCATATATATTCAATGCGGTTTGATCCTCGATAGTCAGTTTGCCGTCGTACTCTGATGATGATCATGGAAGGTCGAAACGCGTCAGTGCGTTGCGGCTGGCGGTAGTTTTGTTACGTTGTTCGAAGACTGGTTAAATTCGATGGGTTTGGTGTTTACTTCAAGCTCGCAAACTTGATTTAAATAATTGTTACCACCACCCGCGCAATCAATTTTTGTTAAATTGTATTGCCTATATATGTATATGTGGCGAAAGCTGCAAACAGTTAATGCTCGTGATTGCATAGAAATTGTGCAGCCGACATTTCCAGTCAAGTTCAATGTATGCGAGACTGCTAGAGGTGAGAGCCGCATAACTAAATTTGATTTCCATATATATTCAATGCGGTTTGATCCTCGATAGTCAGTTTGCCGTCGTACTCTGATGATGATCATGGAAGGTCGAAACGCGTCAGTGCGTTGCGGCTGGCGGTAGTTTTGTTACGTTGTTCGAAGACTGGTTAAATTCGATGGGTTTGGTGTTTACTTCAAGCTCGCAAACTTGATTTAAATAATTGTTACCACCACCCGCGCAATCAATTTTTGTTAAATTGTATTGCCTATATATGTATATGTGGCGAAAGCTGCAAACAGTTAATGCTCGTGATTGCATAGAAATTGTGCAGCCGACATTTCCAGTCAAGTTCAATGTATGCGAGACTGCTAGAGGTGAGAGCCGCATAACTAAATTTGATTTCCATATATATTCAATGCGGTTTGATCCTCGATAGTCAGTTTGCCGTCGTACTCTGATGATGATCATGGAAGGTCGAAACGCGTCAGTGCGTTGCGGCTGGCGGTAGTTTTGTTACGTTGTTCGAAGACTGGTTAAATACGATGGGTTTGGTGTTTACTTCAAGCTCGCAAACTTGATTTAAATAATTGTTACCACCACCCGCGCAATCAATTATTGTTAAATTGTATTGCCTATATATGTATATGTGGCGAAAGCTGCAAACAGTTAATGTTCGTGACTGCATAGAAATTGTGCAGCCGACATTTCCAGTCAAGTTCAATGTATGCGAGACTGCTAGAGGTGAGAGCCGCATAACTAAATTTGATTTCCATATATATTCAATGCGGTTTGATCCTCGATAGTCAGTTTGCCGTCGTACTCTGATGATGATCATGGAAGGTCGAAACGCGTCAGTGCGTTGCGGCTGGCGGTAGTTTTGTTACGTTGTTCGAAGACTGGTTAAATTCGATGGGTTTGGTGTTTACTTCAAGCTCGCAAACTTGATTTAAAGAATTGTTACCACCACCCGCGCAATCAATTATTGTTAAATTGTATTGCCTATATATGTATATGTGGCGAAAGCTGCAAACAGTTAATGTTCGTGACTGCATAGAAATTGTGCAGCCGACATTTCCAGTCAAGTTCAATGTATGCGAGACTGCTAGAGGTGAGAGCCGCATATCTAAATTTGATTTCCATATATATTCAATGCGGTTTGATCCTCGATAGTCAGTTTGCCGTCGTACTCTGATGATGATCATGGAAGGTCGAAACGCGTCAGTGCGTTGCAGCTGGCGGTAGTTTTGTTATGTTGTTCGAAGACTGGTTAAATACAATGGGGTTGGTGTTTACTTCAAGCTCGCAAACTTGATTTAAAGCATTGTTACCACCACCCGCGCAATCAATTATTGTTAAATTGTATTGTCTATATATGTATATGTGGCGAAAGCTGCAAACAGTTAATGTTCGTGACTGCATAGAAATTGTGCAGCCGACATTTCCAGTCAAGTTCAATGTATGCAAGACTGCTAGAGGTGAGAGCCGCATATCTAAATTTGATTTCCATATATATTCAATGCGGTTTGATCCTCGATAGTCAGTTTGCCGTCGTACTCTGATGATGATCATGGAAGGTCGAAACGCGTCAGTGCGTTGCAGCTGGCGGTAGTTTTGTTATGTTGTTCGAAGACTGGTTAAATACGATGGGATTGGTGTTTACTTCAAGCTCGCAAACTTGATTTAAAGAATTGTTACCACCACCCGCGCAATCAATTATTGTTAAATTGTATTGCCTATATATGTATATGTGGCGAAAGCTGCAAACAGTTAATGTTCGTGACTGCATAGAAATTGTGCAGCCGACATTTCCAGTCAAGTTCAATGTATGCAAGACTGCTAGAGGTGAGAGCCGCATATCTAAATTTGATTTCCATATATATTCAATGCGGTTTGATCCTCGATAGTCAGTTTGCCGTCGTACTCTGATGATGATCATGGAAGGTCGAAACGCGTCAGTGCGTTGCAGCTGGCGGTAGTTTTGTTATGTTGTTCGAAGACTGGTTAAATACGATGGGGTTGGTGTTTACTTCAAGCTCGCAAACTTGATTTAAAGAATTGTTACCACCACCCGCGCAATCAATTATTGTTAAATTGTATTGTCTATATATGTATATGTGGCGAAAGCTGCAAACAGTTAATGTTCGTGACTGCATAGAAATTGTGCAGCCGACATTTCCAGTCAAGTTCAATGTATGCAAGACTGCTAGAGGTGAGAGCCGCATATCTAAATTTGATTTCCATATATATTCAATGCGGTTTGATCCTCGATAGTCAGTTTGCCGTCGTACTCTGATGATGATCATGGAAGGTCGAAACGCGTCAGTGCGTTGCAGCTGGCGGTAGTTTTGTTATGTTGTTCGAAGACTGGTTAAATACGATGGGGTTGGTGTTTACTTCAAGCTCGCAAACTTGATTTAAAGAATTGTTACCACCACCCGCGCAATCAATTATTGTTAAATTGTATTGCCTATATATGTATATGTGGCGAAAGCTGCAAACAGTTAATGTTCGTGACTGCATAGAAATTGTGCAGCCGACATTTCCAGTCAAGTTCAATGTATGCAAGACTGCTAGAGGTGAGAGCCGCATATCTAAATTTGATTTCCATATATATTCAATGCGGTTTGATCCTCGATAGTCAGTTTGCCGTCGTACTCTGATGATGATCATGGAAGGTCGAAACGCGTCAGTGCGTTGCAGCTGGCGGTAGTTTTGTTATGTTGTTCGACGACTGGTTAAATACGATGGGATTGGTGTTTACTTCAAGCTCGCAAACTTGATTTAAAGAATTGTTACCACCACCCGCGCAATCAATTATTGTTAAATTGTATTGCCTATATATGTATATGTGGCGAAAGCTGCAAAAAGTTAATGTTCGTGACTGCATAGAAATTGTGCAGCCGACATTTCCAGTCAAGTTCAATGTATGCGAGACTGCTAGAGGTGAGAGCCGCATATCTAAATTTGATTTCCATATATATTCAATGCGGTTTGATCCTCGATAGTCAGTTTGCCGTCGTACTCTGATGATGATCATGGAAGGTCGAAACGCGTCAGTGCGTTGCGGCTGGCGGTAGTTTTGTTATGTTGTTCGAAGACTGGTTAAATACGATGGGATTGGTGTTTACTTCAAGCTCGCAAACTTGATTTAAAGAATTGTTACCACCACCCGCGCAATCAATTATTGTTAAATTGTATTGCCTATATATGTATATGTGGCGAAAGCTGCAAACAGTTAATGTTCGTGACTGCATAGAAATTGTGCAGCCGACATTTCCAGTCAAGTTCAATGTATGCAAGACTGCTAGAGGTGAGAGCCGCATATCTAAATTTGATTTCCATATATATTCAATGCGGTTTGATCCTCGATAGTCAGTTTGCCGTCGTACTCTGATGATGATCATGGAAGGTCGAAACGCGTCAGTGCGTTGCAGCTGGCGGTAGTTTTGTTATGTTGTTCGTAGACTGGTTAAATACGATGGGGTTGGTGTTTACTTCAAGCTCGCAAACTTGATTTAAAGAATTGTTACCACCACCCGCGCAATCAATTATTGTTAAATTGTATTGTCTATATATGTATATGTGGCGAAAGCTGCAAACAGTTAATGTTCGTGACTGCATAGAAATTGTGCAGCCGACATTTCCAGTCAAGTTCAATGTATGCAAGACTGCTAGAGGTGAGAGCCGCATATCTAAATTTGATTTCCATATATATTCAATGCGGTTTGATCCTCGATAGTCAGTTTGCCGTCGTAC